>JASDQU010254367.1:4711-14901 GCA_032191745.1 Picea mariana | reverse complement strand
TTGCGTCTGCATGGCTTCTGACAATCTGCACCTGCAGTTTCTAAATGATCATGCACCTATGGCAGCGGCAATCAAACTTCTGATAGTTCCGTGGGTGAATCGACGTGCCTTTAATTCGTTGCCAGACTTTCCCATTATGGTGGAGGCGATGTCTAACCACCACCAACTACTTCAATAACTGCTTCATTGGGATTGAGGATAGCCCTGCCAACTCGGCACCTCTGCGACGTGGAAGACCCTTCGCACTGCCACCTGGATCAGCTGAACGACCCGATGAATAGGCGTGGAGGCCAGTGCGAAGGATGGGGTGCATAATGGGAGAGGTGGCGCCCAAACTATGAGGGCGAGGCATGAAGTGATGAGGTGTGAGAGGGGTTACAGGGGAAGACATATGGTGAAAGGAAATAAGCGGAGGGGGGCAGGAGATGGGATATAATAGGCACATTTTAGTGGGAGGCTGACGTGGAAGGGAGCGGGACACATGGCAGGTGGTGAGTGGATGATGAGATGGGGAATGGACCACACAGACCAAAAGAGGGGAGACAAACAGATGTCGGAGGTTGAGGAAGGGGCTAAAGGGGAGTGAGCCTCATCGCACGGTCAGGTGGAGAACATATGACAAGGTGATGTGACAAGGAAGGGGGCCCCAGGTTGATTAAACGTAGAAAGACAGAGGATGTCCGGATTGCCTGTGCGTTGTTGATCCGGGCACTCAAATCACAGCCATTGGAGAGATGCGTCTTCGATTCCAGACCCCCACCCCTCCGCTTAAAGGTAGAAAGGCGAGGGGGGTCCGGAATCACCCTGCACATCATTGATCCGGGTCCTTCGATCGTAGCCGTTGAAGAAGTGCACCCTCGATTCCGGACCCCCCCCCTCCGCTTAAAGGTAGAAAGGCAGGGGGGGCTCCGGAATCCTTTGTGCGCCGTTGAATTGGGCGCGCGAATTTCTGCCGTCCAAACTTGCTTGCCGCTTACCATAGGTGTATTTTGATTCCAGTACTTAAGGTAAGTGGGTTTTTAAACCACTCCTTTGCATTCTAACCCACCTTACAAGAAATGTCGCTAACAGATTGTTATTTGTGGTATTCTAGTTCTTTTAGAATTCCCTATTGTTATTATAATATGTCATTTCTTATCTAAATCTTGGTATATTCTATGATAAATCTTCTATTTTGATAGATTAACTTGTAAGAGACATAAATTTCTCATACAAATTCCAATTGAGGTGATCCTTGTGACATTAGAAACCTCTCGATGTGTAGAATAAAATCAACAGTCTAGGAACTTTGTTCCAAAATTTTGACCCCAAAAATAGTCATTTAAGGCCTTAAAAAAGATCTGGAAGTTCTTGGACTCCAAATCACCAAAGTAGGACCTATCCATAAAATGGGCCCTACAAGCATATAACTCCACATTTTTCCACCCGAAAAGTACCAAAATAGATGAAAAATTACATAATGATCCATTTCAAATCAAACCTCCCCACTTAAGGAAGCTTTTAGTCACCAAAATATATATTATAGGAGGTGTGAAAATTTTTCCTCTGTCTTCTCCCTAGAGTACCATTTTACCTTGCCTATAAGTTATCTTTTCAACACAACCTTCTAGAGTTCATGTTTCCCTCGTCTAGTCGTTCTAAACTTATTTCACAAAGAAATATATTTTTCTAACTCTACCTGAGATTCTCGTAATAGGTCCTAGATGGTAGTTAATAATTTCTCATCAATTTCCTGGTCCAACATGGAAGGCTCATAGAGTTTTAGATTTCCACATTCACTACTAAGTGAATGCACATATATGGGGTAGACTAAGTCTTTATGCATTATCACCCACCTTATCCAATACTTTAAAAGGACTGTACCATAGAGCCTTAATATTCTTACTAGTACCTTATATCCTTTATTTGTTTAGATGCAACCAAACTCTATCTCCCACCTTGAATGTTTTCTCAATTCTATGTATTCATGTCGGGCCTTATACCTTTCTTGTGACTTATTCAACTCTTGTACTTGAAAATGGTCTATCTAATGTTGTCAATGAATTTTTTAGCCTTCAATTCTTCCTTTATGGTGTCTTCCATCTCTCCTCCTTGTTGTCCATATACAACATCTAAGGGTGAAGGTGGAAAATACTCAAAACAAGTTTTCAAAAGGAGACTTACTAGAAGAAGTGTGGACTACTATGTTAATAGAGTGTTGAATATAAATTAATTTTTCGTCCCATGTCCTTAGATGATTCTAATTATAATCTCTCAAAAGTTGAACCAATGTCATGTTCATTACTTATGTTTGCTCATCTGTCTATTGATGGAAAGTTATAGATCTCTTCAACTTGGTGTCCATCTTCTCCCAAAGTGTAGTACAAAAGGTATTGAGAAATATTTTATCTCTATTTGCGATGATTCTCCTTGTATCTCAANTTGATGGTCCTTTTCTAAGGCATGTGAATGCATCTTACTAAAATTGTCAATTACCACAAATAGATAATCATGTCCTTTATTGGTTCTTGGAAAAACACCTATGAATCTATGGAGATGCTCTCCCATGGTCCAATAGGTACTGGTAATAGATGGTATAAACCTTGATTCTTATTACTTCGTTTGTTGGTATAACAAATTATGCATCCTATAATAAACTGAACTACATCTTCTTGCATCATGAGCCAATACACATACCTTTGTGATTTGGTAATTGACTTCCCAACACCAAAATTCCCTGCAACTTTAGAGGTGTGAGCCTATCTGATGAGCTGCAATATTTCACCTTTAAGAATAGATAACTTGTATAGCTCATAGAGAAATCCATCCTAGAGATTATTGTCATCCTTATCATCACCTTCTTCTACATGGAACCAACCTTGTAGCTATTAAAACACCTCTTTAAAGTCCTCATCTTATGTGTAAACCTCTCTATATGCATCATGGGTGAAAGGATTCATGTGCATAAGAGATCCCAAAGCTATGATCATAGATCCAGGTCACCTTGAAAGCATGTCTTCTAACTTATTACTGATGTCCTTCTTATATTTCAAGATTAGATGAAATTTCTATAAAAACCCCTTCCACTTGTTATCTGGTTTGGTGAATCTTACTTTAGGCTTGTAAAGACTGCATTGGCTGATCATTAATGTGGATGATGAACTCCTTTCCCATTAGATTGTTCTTCCATTTCTTAAAATGTTTTAACAAGAGAATATATTTCCTTATCATATGTAGGTTACTTCAAGACTTCGCCATGGAACATTTTAGAATGATAGCATACCGTCTTACCTCCCTACATCAATGCTACTCCCATAGTATATACACATGCATATGTCTCCACTTTGAAAGGATTTTGCAAATTGGGTAATGCAAGAACTGGTGCTTGAAAAATAATCATCTCATCAAAAACTTTCCATTGATTCTTTCCCCTTTAGAAACTCTTACCATTGACCATTATGGCATGGATTGGTGTATCCACAACTAAAAAGGATGTTATAAACTTCCAAAGGTATTGTTATAGCCTCCAAAAGGATCCTAAAATCAATGATTTTAGTAGGATTTGGCCACTTAAGGACGGCCTCCATCTTTGCAGGATCTATCTTGAGTTCCCATCCACCAATCACATACCCTAAATACACCAATAACTACTGAGAAAATTCACATTTCTTAATATTTTCTAGTAGTTAATTATTTTTCAGTGTCTCTAACACCTACGTGAGATGTTTATCCAAGTGGATATTGGTGGCCACCCACCTATTTCAACTAGCTCCTTTTGCCAGTTTTAGTTCAACACGTTCTTCTATAATTCTTTGTAAATGTGGGTTCTACACTTTCGGGGTTGTCTAAAGTCCTACACAGTTGCCAGGTGGAGATTGGTGGCCACCCACCTAATCCAACTAGCTTATTTTGGAATTTTTCATGTCAGTACATATTTATGTACTTCTAGGGCCATTTTGGGGTCCTAAACAATGTTTTCGTGGCTTTCTAGAGTCAAATTGTAGATAGAGTCAGAGTTTGATGGAATAATGTGTAGTTCTCAAAAATACCTTTCCAACGGGCTATCATGCATTGAAAAAGGAGGTTTTATGCAAAAGCTACAACCCCGATAAGTTGAGGTACCAACTTACCCATCGGGGCCCACATAACTTTTAGCATTTCAAATCCTAGGGTTAGGTTTTTGGATGTCTAGGTTTTTCAAATTCATGAGTAATGTTAAACATGCCTATGGAGCCTCATTGTAATCATTCTGCTCATATGGATGCGCATAGTAGCCACATCTCTTCTCATAGATAGCTACCACCATTCGAGCAAGTTGTTTTCAGTTCTGCAGTTTTACAGTTCCAACCTATTTTATTTATTCAATAGAAGTTATTGTTCATTGATATGTGTTGTTGTTCTCTATATCTCTATATTATTGTATTCAGTCTTTTATTCATTTCATTCTTCTCATAAATTCATATAAGTGGTATTAGAGCAGTCTGTTCTTCATTTATTTTTATTCATGCATGTCCCCAACAAGATCTGGGTAAAAGAGGTTGGGACTTGAACCATTCGAGCCTTTGAAAAATTGATCATGATGAGCCTGAAAACAACCCATGGAGGACAAAAATAAAGATGATGGAGGAGGAGATCCTTTTAAAATGTTGCTCGAGTAATCTCTTGTGCGACAAAGGAACAAAATGATGGACAACTTTGCACAGATCCTTCGTCGACTGCCCACAAGAGACACATCTTCATCAAGCGGCCATGCAAGCCCCTTCAAGGTACAAGTAAATTTTGATATTCTATTATTTAAAGAACTGATAGATGCAGATGTTGTAGATAAATGGATGAATCTGCACGAAGGACATTTTCGATCGATAATTTTTTTGATAGGGAAAAGATTACTTTTGCACTCCTCAAGGTTGTCCCCCATGTTAAGGACTGGTGGGATACTTACTCTGAGCAAAGGGACATAGAGGAATATGCAATATTTGTGGTCACCCCCACATTGGATTCCTTCAGGGATGCAATTAAAGAACAATACTACCCTTTTGGAAGATACAAGGACCAGTAAACAAGATGGACCACCTTGCATCAGGAAAGGGACCAGACAATACAAGATTTCACCAATATTTTCCATACCCTGCGCACCAAATTGGGTATCAAAGAATTTGAATGACATCTGGTGCTCAAATACTGCAGTTGTATGCATAGATACATTCAAACATAAATGGAGTTTCTAGACATCACATCATTGGGTATGACTTATAGATATGCTGTCAAGATCAAGCATAAATTTAAGTAGAAGAGGCGAGAGTTTGGATCTGCAAACTCCTCACAACTAAAGCAGGGAAAAGGTGACCCCAACCCACAAAACAAGAGATAGAAAAAATATGGCCACTCTCAAGACAACCAGTCCAATCTGCAACACAAGAAGGGTAATGAGAAGTTGAAGAAGGACATGGGAAAGTGGTGTGAATACCATAAAATCCCTTGGCATAACACCGAAGAATGTCTCTCCAAGCAGTCATTGGTGGCTGAGATGAAAGCTTCTGAATCAAAGGCAGATTTTGACTCTGAATCAAATCCAAAAGGAGGGAAGTATATTATTGATTCTGAACCCAACGCCACTGTCGTTACCACCAAAGTACAACCAAGAGAACCAAGAGAACCAGAGGAAGGGGAATGCCTCTTTCACTCACAGATGTGGGTAAAGGGGGATCCACTTCATTTCAATGTCGATAGAGGGGGTCAGAAGAACCTGATATTAGTAGAGGTCGTTAAGAGGTTGGACCTGCCGATGAAACCACACCTGCAACCCTACACCATCAGTTGGATTCACCAAGGAAGAGATCTTTGTGTCATCTAATAGTGTTATTTTCCCTATGAAATCAAACCCTTCAAAGATGAGGTATTGTGTGATATCTCTCCCCTTGAATTTTGTGATGTTCTTTTAGGACAACCATATTTGTGGAAGAAACATGCTATGTATGAGTATAGACCCTGCAATGTTATTATTACTTTGGGTAGACAATTGTACATGATACCAGAGGTAGCGTCGTCGATCCCTATTTCTTTAATCTCTACTAAGAAATGTAGTAAGGTCATTTCAAAGACTGAGAAGTTCGTCTTCTTTGAGATCCATTCTCACAGTAAGCAGAAGGTTGTTGCCACATCCATGACCTCTACACAGAGCATCTCTTTGCAGCATAAGCGAGTGGACGTAATTGTGGAAGAGTACAGAGACATATTCTCCTCACCCACCAGGGTACCGACACATTTCCAAGTGAAGCATCCAATTGATCTAACCCCCGATGCAGCTCTACCTAATGGACCAGTTTATCGTCGCTCACTGATGGAAAATGATGAAATCAAGCATTATATCTAGAGCTTCTTCAAAAGGGGAACATTAGAACCAAATCCTCCCCTTGCAGAAGCTCGATTGTACTGGTGCATAAGAAATACAGGACTTGTCGGATCTACATTGATTATAGAGCATTAAATAAAATCACAGTCAGGAACCGGTACCCAATTCCCTGAATTGATGACCTTCTTGATCAACTCAAGGGGGCCAAGTTCTTCAGCAAGATTGAACTAAGGTCTCGCTACTACTAGGTTCCCATTGAACCGATTGATGTATGGAAGAGAACTTTCAAATATAAAGAAGGTCTCTTCGAATGGATGGTCATTCCCTTTGGCTTAACAAATGCACCAACTCATGAGGTTGATGGATGATGTATTGATACCCTTCACTAACTCTTTTGTGGTGGTATATATGGATGATATCCTCATCTTCAACATAACTTGGAAGGACTAGCACATGCAACATATTCAACAAGTTTTGATCACTCTACGACAACACAAGCTATATGCTAACTTGAAAAAATGCTCCTTTGGCATGAACAAGGTCCAATACTTGGGCTACATTTTTTATGAACATGGGGTGCATGTGGATCCAACTAAGATCCAAGTCATCTGTGACTGCCCAAACCCGACCTCACTAACCAAGCTTTGGAGCTTCTTGGGACTTTCCAACTTCTACCCACGGTTCGTATTGGGATTCTCCTATATTTCATGGGCCTTCAATCAAGTGACCAAGGGAGGTGGAAAGGAAAATTTCACATGGGGGAAGCCACAAAAATGAGAATTTGATGATATGAAGCATTGCTTGTGCTTAGCTTCAGTACTCTCCTTACTCAATTTGAAAAAATAATTCGATATTGATACTGATGCATCTAACTATGATATAGGCACACTTCTCACTCAGAACGATCATTTGGTAGCATACCACGGTGAGACACTCTCAGATACTGTCCATAAATATCGGAAATGTATTCCATTATACAAGCCTTCCGTCAATGGAAACATTACATTCTAGGAAAGGAGATAATCATCCACACTGATCACAAGCCTCTGCAGTTCATACAGACATAGGGGAAGTTGAAGAACGAACACCATCATAAGTGGTCCACATACCTACAACAATTCCATATCAACATCAAGTATAAGACAGGGAGAAAAAAATGTGTTGCTGTCTGCCTCAGTCAACCTCCCATGGTTGCACTCACCACCATGCTCCATTCCTACGGGCATGAGGCATATGAGTGGCCCCAACTTTATTAGCAAGATCCTGACTTCGCCACCACCTATCAGCTCTTGGGTACATGCACAAATGTCACCGATTTTCACTTTTAGGAGGGACTATTATGCCATATGAGCCACCTCTATGTTCCTGCAAGTGAGCATGCAAAGCGGATTTGGGAGGCTCACTATAGTAAGATGGAAGGACATTTTGGCATGGAGAAAATTGTGGCCAGGCTACAAAAACATTTTTATTGGCCAAAACTTCGAAAAGACATCATTAAGTATATCAGATCTTGCACTATTTATGCCATTTCCAAGCCAACCATCAAGAATCAAGGCTTATGCACCCCTCTTCCTACTCCCAAGAGGCCTTAGGAATCCATCTCGATGGATTACATGTTTGGCCTTCCGTTCACCAAGAAAGGAAATGATTGCATATTTATGGTGGTTGATCGGTTTTCAAAGATGGCCATTATCACATCCTGCAATAATATCATCGCAACGATAGATACTACTGAGCTCTTCTTCGAACGAGTGTGGGTCCATTTTAGGATACCACAGACCATCATCTCTAATTGAGAGAACAAGTTCCTCAACACATTTTGGTCGAGTCTCTGGTCATTGTTGGACACCAAGATCACTAAATCCATTGCTTTCCACCCTCAAATCGATGGCTAGACAGAGGTCGTCAATCAGATGATTGTGCACATACTACGCATCTATAACCCTAAGAATCCGTGTACATGGGATGAGAGTATTCCCTATGTTCAACAAAACTACAACAGGGCTCTCCATAGCTCCACCATAGATAACCCATTTCAAGTTGGGCTGGGATTCCAACCCTTGGGTCCCATTGATATTGCAATAACTCTTGGAACCACATAGACAAAATCTTCTCATGTTTAGTCTAAGGTCGAAAAATCCACTAGATTCATTGAGCGGATTCAACACATCTGCCAATAGGTCCATGAGATTTTGCATAAAGACAAAGTTAAGTACAAGCAGTGCCATGATCAACACCAGGTAGTGCACAAGTTTCAGGTGGGAGAGAAGGGCTGGTTACCTTTGTAGAAATAACTCCTTACAGGGCCCATTAGAAGCTCCATCCACTTTTCTATGGGCCTTACACTATCACCAAGGTTGTGGGAGACAATGCTTTTGAGATAAACAATCCACCCTTCCTTGGCTTGCACCTAGTGTTCAATGTAGACCTCCTCCAACCATATTTTCCACCATTATTGGACACCTCGGTGATCGTAGAATAGTTGACACCAACAGAGCTCAACCATGACTGCATGGAACATGCATCCACTAATTAGATAGTGGACACACAAGTCAAGGGAACTCACCAACAAAGGATCAAGATTTATCAGGCTGCTAAGGTGTGACAACTCCTGCACCAAGGAAAATGGCTCACCCAGGGTCAAATTCAACAAAAAATTCCACATCTGATGAGGGAACTTAATGCAATGGAGAGCATTGTTTCCTAAAGGGGGAGGACTAATCCAGGTGGACATTGGTGGCCACCCACCTATTCCAACTGGATCATTTTGACAGTTTTAGTTCAACACATTCTTCTGTAATTCTTTGTAATTGTGGGTTCTACACTTTCAAGGTTGTCTGAAGTCCTACACAACTGCTAGGTGGAGATTAGTGGCTGCCCACCTAATCCAACTGACTTGTTTTGGAAGTTTCCATATTAGTACATCTTTCTGTACTTCAAGGGTCATTTTGGGGCCCTAAAAAATGTTGTTTTGTCTTTCCACATTCAAACTATAGACGAAGTCAGACTTCAATGGCATAATGTGTATTTCTCGAAAATACCTTTCCAACGAGATATCAGGCACCTAAAACAGAGGTCGTATGAAAAATTTACGACCCCAATAAGTTGAGGTACCAACTTGCCCATTGGGGCTCACATAACTTTTGGCGTTTCATCTCCCAGGGCTAGGTTTTTGGATTTCTAGTATTTTGGCATTCATGAGTAATGTTAAAATGTCCTCTAGAGCCTCATTGTAATAAGTCTGCTTATATGGATGCGTGTAGCAACCACATCTCTTCTCAGAGATAACTACCACCATTTGAGCAAGTTGTTTTCATTTCTGTAGTTTTATAGTTTCATCCTATTTCATTTATTCAATAGAAGTTATTATTCACTGGATATATGTTGTTGTTCTTCATATCTCAATATTATTTCATTCAACCTATTATTCATTTCATTCTGCTCATAAATCTGGATCAATGGTATCAGAGCGGTCTGTTCTTCATTTATTTGTCTTTATGCATGTCCCCAACAAGATCTGGGTAAAATAAGTTGGGACTAGAACCAATCGAGCCTTTGCAAGATTGGTCGCACTGAGCCTGAAAACAACCCATGGGGTACGGAAAGAAAGATGATGGAGCAGGAGATACTTTTAAAATGATGCTTGAGGACACCCTTGCACGAAAAATGATCAAAATGATGATGTTTCACAGATCCTTCGATGGCTGGCCACAAGAGACACATCTTCATTAAGAGACCATGAAACTCCCTTCGAGGTACAAGTAAATTTTGATATTCCATTATTTGAAGGACTGATAGATGCGAATGTTTAAGATAAATGGATGAATCTTCTCGAAGGGCATTTTTCAGTCCACTATTT
>JASDQU010254362.1:0-16083 GCA_032191745.1 Picea mariana | reverse complement strand
CTGGACACGCGGGGTGAACCACCAAAGAAGCTGAAGAGTCACGATGATAATCAGACAGAGCACTCGAGAGGTGGAGAATAACAGTGCAAAGTCAACATGCAGAGGCATTGCGAACACTGCATGCACAAGGTGCACAGAAGCTATAAATACACGAAATAGAGAAGAGATGGTGGTTGTTGCTATTGGAGGTTGTTGTGAGTGTTGTTGGTAAAGGTGATTCAGGTGTGAAGAAGGAGGAGAGTGCAGCAGCTGAATAACACAGAAGAGGAATTGTGCAGAGAATGGAGATGGTGCATAGAGCATAAAAAGAAGAAGACCAGACAACGCAAGTGATGTGAGCAGAAAGGCAATAAGGCAGACAGAGCAACGAAATGCAGGAGAATAATGATAAGTCAGGTAAGCCATTGTTGAACGTTATATCACTGTAATAAGTTTCAGAAGCAAAGATTTATATTTCAGGGTGGTTGGGAGGTGCTAGGGAGGATTGTTGTCCTCAGAGGTTCAAGTGGGTGCTTGAAACCAGGGAGTTGGTGCTTCCTTCTAGTGGGTGCTAGAGAAAACATAGAGTTGGTGCTCTCAGCAAGTTGCAGCTTGCTAAACAGAGGTTGTAGCCTAATTATGATTTGGTGCTCATATGTATGATAATGTAAATATTGTAACCATTACTTATCATATAAAGAAAAAGAGGTTTTTACCCTGTATGGGTTTCCTCAGGAAATATCTATTTCTGTGTTTCTCCTATATGTGACTGATGATGAATGTGCCATTGTTTATTTTCCTACATTATTGTGATCATCATTTAGTGTCTCAGCAAAGAGTTTAAAAGAAGCATAATTGTTTAAGAACAGTAACAACTGATTCACCCCCCCCGCTCAGTTGTCCAACATTTATTATCCAAATACGTTCAAGATGATTGATCCAAAAATAATATTGGATTGCTACAAAAAAAATTATGAGCAACAACAAGTAAAAATTTGGAAAGGCGTCAAGATCAGACACACGATTTTGCAGGACTGATTGCAGCCAAACCGTGAGGAATTTGGAGAAACGGTTGAAAATCCATAACCAAAATGGACCCATTCACCTTCCACATAGATATTTTCCCAAACAAATGTACGATTTGAGAGTTATTTGGGTCTCTTTTAGAGGCAAATTTCAGGTGTCGAAAATTAATAGTGACGCCCAGACTGTTCATTCATTTTATAAATATATGAGAAAGATTAAAGCCATGGAGGATCCAAGAATTGGAGAGGAGGATTTTAATCCTTTCTCTTTTGTATATTATTTCTTTTGTGAACTTTTTATTTCTTTTCAAATGAAGTAATGGATGGTTGGAAGCTTTGGGAGAATGGACAAGTATTTTTAAAGGAGAATATGGAATTCCAGGCTGCTTAATGGCTTTTGAACTGTGAGTAAAATGGTTTTATTTTCATATAATATCTTCACATTCTTTGAATAATTAATTATGCATTGATTTAAATAGATTTAGTCTTTTTTATCAATACATGGTTAATTATTATTATTTATATATTAATTTTTCCAATCTTTAAGAGTTTATTATCCAAAACAATTCTTCCAGGACTACAATATGGGCATGTGATTTTGAGAACGAATATGGGAAAGTAATTCATCTTTGGATTTAGACCTGTGTGATACTTATTCCATTTTATTATTTCATTATTGTTATATTATGAAAATGTTATAAGGGTTCATTTTAGCTTTAGCTTGTCAATCATATGGTGTTTTCATACTGTTAAATGTTATATGTTGCCCATAATTTCTTATTCCAGTTTTTTTTATGTGTGATCAATCGATCATTTGATTATTATGGAGTTTATTTCTAATGTTAAATGATGGATAATATCAATACCCAGAATTGAGTTTTCTTTCGTTCTTAAATATTGATTATCTTAAGATCACACGATTTTTAATTAGTTGTCTTCCTGTTGTTATTAATATACTCCAATATCAAATATTTCTTTGAATGTATTCTGGAAGTGCTAGTATTGTTCTGTTATAGGTTTCCCTTAACAACAATACAGGCAGGAGCTCATACAATACAGAAAGATAAATACCAGTTTCGTTGATTAGCGACAGGTTATTATGTGTGTTGTTTAGTTAAGTTGTTTATGAATGAAACAATGAATCTATGGTTCAGCTTTGACTATCCACATGTTCATGCTTCATTAAATTTTTTTTGCAAGATTCTTTAAATTTATAAAAGAAAAACAATAAATATTTTTTTTATGCTTTCTTTATCTGCTTCTTAGAAGCAATCATTTTTCACATCGATTTTCGTAAGTTTCAATTAAAACTTGCAGCTTGTAAATCATGTAAATAAATGAGACTTTTATATCCTCTGCTTTAATACAACTACTATAGTTACATTTGCACATATGTAGATATATATAGTGTGTTTAGTAATTAGTTAGTTATTTCTATCTTTTATTCATTTCTTTTAGGATTCTTAAATTGGCTAACAGAGCCATTAAACCCGTCAGAACGAGTTACACCAAATGGCTTGGGTTATTTAGACAACTCCGGACTGGACTCAGTCTTCCAGTTGACGGATGGTCAATTTCGCCCGTCAACACGACCTTACCATTTCCCAAAATTTGAGAGGAAAAAAAACATTTGATCACCTAAAAGAACCTTTTGTCTCTGAAAGAAATCCTATAAACATCCACACATGAGAATCACCCAAGTTAGACTAAAACATAGTAGAAGAATTAAAAATATTGAAGGCAAATGTATCGGTCATGGACATGTGTATAATTCCCTAACAAAAGGAATTTCTGTTACAAGCCTTGAATTCAGTAGAAACCCCTATAACAAGCACTAACCAAGGGGAAAATCTAGCTCCCACAGATCTAAAAATTAAACCAAATGTGAACTCTTTCTCTATGGATAAAAAAGGAAATTCTTTCATCCCACCTTTCCTTTTAAAGTTTGAAGTCTTCGATATAAACCTCCATAATTGTTTAGTTGACTCAGGGGCATTATAATGTCATACCATTATCTATATGTAATAAATTAAATGCAGCCCCGCTCAAAACTGATAAACAGGTTATACGACTAGACAAAACTCAAGTAAAAGTTATTGGAGAACTCAAGGATGTCATGATCATAATGGCTACACACCCAAAAACATTTCAAGTGATTAACATCATTGTAGTGCATATACCAGAAGCTTATGGACTTGTACTTAGTCGATATTTGTCCGAAAAGTTGAATGGATATTTTAGCATGGACTGGGATCACCTCTAGTTTCCACGAAAGGGACACACAAACATTATTAGGATCGATAGGGGAAGGTATATCAAACATATTGTCACCGATTTAGAATCCTTCAATGAACCCTCGTCGACAGATTTCCCTGTGCTAGGCAACTACTCCTTTGATTCTGATTTCGACAATTTCTCCCCTCTCTCATCTGATGTACCTCTTACTCAAAACTCTGAAATGAATTTTTAGGTAAATATACCGGTAGTGGCATAAGAAACCCTCTTTTGTCAAGAACCTCTGTTGGAAACCATAGAAAAAATAGGTGGAGAGGAGGATGTTAGTATTAAATGAGAAGCTGATGATTTTCACTCACAGTTTTGGATCCTGTACTTTGATGCATCTAAATTGCAAGAAGGGTCAAGAGTGGGATGTATGCTCATTGATTCGAAGGGGAAACAAAATTTCCTATCCTACAGACTAGAATTTGAATGCACTAATAATACTGTCGAGTATGAAGATTTAGTGCAAGGACTAAAGAAAGCCATAGACTTAACCGTTAAAGAAATAAAAATTTTTAGGGACTCAGGAATTATCATGAGGCAAGTAAATAATACTATACATTGAAAATCTCCCCACCTGATAAATTATAAAGAGGAAGTTCACAAGATAATAGAAAAATTTGAATCCTTCATCGTTATAATGATCCTCAGAACAAAGAATACTCTTGTTGATTCCCTGGAAACAAATGCCTCAATGATATCCCCTTTATAAGAGTACGAAGCCTCCAGGTTCACTATGGAACTACTCTACAAACCATTAGTTCCCAAAAATATTTATAATTGGAAGGTATTTGAAGGAGATGAAAATATTATAGAATTCCTAACCGAAAATTTTAAATACCTGGCTATTGACGATGAAGTATTCCAAGAAAAACTAGTACAAACCGATCCTCATGAACAAAGAGGTGAAATATATCACTCAACTAACAAACCAAGGTTTCACACAATTCTAAAATGGGTAGCCAATTTGGAGAACCTCTTTGAATTAAGGGGAATATTTAAAGGGCCAACAAACACAAATACAGAGATATCATGCCCCATGTACGAGACTATAAACCTAGGAACTCAGGAAAACCCTAAAAATATAAATCTAGTCAAGACCATGTCTAAAGAAGAAAGGAAAGCCTATCTCAAAATTTTCAGAGAATATCAAGACATTTTTGCATGGTCCTACAGAGATATGAAAACTCATGACACTCATATTATTCAACACACAATTCTGTTAAAATCCAGAGTAAAACCCTTCTAATAGAATCTATGGAGGTATTACCCATCCCTAGAACCCCTCATGTGTCAGGAGTTAAAAAAATTACTAGATGCAAAATTATCTTTCAGGTTAGACACTCTGCTTGGGTAGCAAATTTGGTTCCTCTCATGAAAAAGTTTGGGGAAATCCGCCTATGTGTGGATTTGAGAAACCTCAATAGAGCATTAGAAAATGATAATTACCAAGTCCCACCAATGGAATAAATCTTGTAGACCATTTCTAGTTCTAAAATTTTCTCCCTGTTAGATGGATTTTTAGGTTACAACCAGGTTCTAGTTTCAAAGGAAGACCGATTGAAAAATTCCTTTCGAAACAAGTCGGGAAACTTTGCTTATAAATGCATGCCCTTTGGGTTAATTAATGCAGGGGAAACCTTCTAGAGGGCCATGGACGTAGATTTTTGGTGATTGATCAACAAGTGTGTAGAAGTCTATTTGGACGACGTAGTTGTGTATTCAAAGAACAGAGAAGACCACATCCAACATCTAACCCAGATTTTCGAAAGGTGTAGAAAATATGGTATATCTTTAAACCCTAAGAAAACTATCTTTGGTGTTGAGGAAGGAAAATCACTAGGTCATATTATATCTCAAGAAACAATTCGCATAGACCTAAACTGAGTTAAATCCATATCTCATCTTCCCTTACCCCACAACAAAAAGGCTATGCAATCCTTCTTTGGGAAAATCAATTTTGTGAGGAATTTCACCCCCGATTTTTCTGAAACTATCAAACCCTTACGAAAAATGATTCTACAAGGAAATTTAATTTAAGTGGTATGACAAACAAAAAAATTCTTTCAACAATATTAGGAATGCAATATCTCAAGCTCCGGTGTTGTGAATTCTTGACTTTAACACATATTTTTACCTCTATGCTTTTTCCTCCGACTAATCTTTAGCTACAGTATTAACTCAGAAGGATGATGAAAACGATGAGGCCACGGTATCATTTATGGGCACTAATCTGCAAGGCGCTGAACTGAATTACCCTTCTATAGAAAAACAGGTGTATGCGGTATACAAAACAATAAAATATTTTAGATCTTACATCCTAAAAAATCACACCAAAGGCATTGTGCCTCATCCTGCAATCTGATCCCTATTCACTCAACAAGAGATGGGGGAAATAAGAGGAAATTTGATGGAAGTTGTCCAATAATTTGATCTAGATATCAAACATGTCAAACAGGTTAAGGGACATGGATTGTGTAAACTAGTCGTTGAATCCCAATGACAAGTAAATAAAGACTCCGTGTGGGAGAATGAATTGGCATTGTGGTGTAGTGGAGCTTTATATGTTTCCGTAGAGAAGGAGTCTTGGTATGGAAAACTAATTTATCTCTTGCATCACTAGACATGCCTAGAAAACCTAAACCCCAAGGAAAGGAGAGCTCTCAAACTAAAATTGACACAATATCGCCTCATAAATTTGGTGCTCTTTCGTGTAAATTATGATGGGGTACTTTTGATATATATCGAACGTGAAGACACAAGCAAGGTTCTGAAGGAGCTCCATGATGGTCCCACAGGTGGACATGTTGCAGGGAATACCACTGCTCACAATATACCGACAATCGACTATTATTTGCCTACTCTATTTAGGGACGCTCATGCATACGCTAGAAACTATAAAACTTGTCAAATAAGAACGGGGAGGGAAAAGAGAGAAGCTATGCCACTCCAACCAGTGGCCATATCTAGACCATTTGAGCAATGGGGGTTAGATGCTATAGCAGATATTACCTCAATTTATTCAAAAAAACATAGGTACATACTGACCACGATGGACTATTTCACCAAATGGGCAGAGCCCATCCCTCTGACTCATGTAAATGAAAAAGTGATAATCCAATTCATAGAAAAACAACCGATCAAAAGGTTCGACATGTCTTTCATTCTTGTTTTTCATAATTTCGCTTACTTTTCTTCCACCCTACTAACAAATTTTTCTCTAGACAAAGGAATTATAATCAGATACTCTTCAAACTACTATCCATAGGGGAATATAGTGGTAGAATCAACCAATAATAATCTAGTCAGTATCTTGAAGAAAAAAATTGCAGACATTCAGAGAAATTGGCATAGTTTTCTTCATAATTCCTTATGGGACGATAGAGTAACACCCAACAAAGTTATATGGAACTCCCCATACTTTTTTGTATATGGACAAGAAACCATTCTCTCAAATGAGCTAAACCTTCCATCTCTTCAGCTTGCTCAGGGATCTAGAGGACAACCCTCATCAGTTATTCAACAAAGAATTGATACCCTCCTCATGCTGGAAGAAGAAAGGGAGAAAGAAAAATCAAATTTCATCACTCATCAATAGATAGTTAAAAGGTGGTTTGACAAGCATAAGGCCAGAGAGAAGAATTTTGAAGTAGGAGACTTAGTCTTAAAATGGAATAGAGAAAATGAACCGAAGGGAAAACATTCAAAGTTTCAAAATCTATGGCTTAGACCTTTCTAGGTAGCCAAGAAACTTGGGGCAGGCACGTATCGGTTGAAAACTTTAAGGGGGGAATGCGACACCCTCCCGGTGAATGTCCAAGCCCTAAAAAAATATTTCAGTTAAAAAAAAATGCATTTGTTTTCATGTTATTTTATTTTGTAGATGTTAAGTAGGCTGATTATAGAGTCCTTTATTTTTTGTTTTCTTTTGTGTAGTATTTTGGTCCAATAAAGTTATGTTCCACAAGGAATTTTTTGACCTTAATCAATACAGTGTAGCAAACTCTATTTCTGACTCATTCTTACATGCAACACAAGAAACGTTGGACAAACCTTATTTTTCTTAAAAAGAGTTTTGTATCTAATCTTTGTGAATAAACAACCTTGGCAAATGATGAAGTGTCCACCTGGTGGTCTAGTAAAACCTAAAGGGAAATATGGTAAGTTGGAAAGGACCACATGTACCTCAAGATAGAGTGAGGAATAATTTCACCTTAAGCATCTCACCTTGTATATAAAAAATGTCCTCCTTTCCCACTCGCTCAGGGCATCTCTACCAAAAATAAATCAATTATATCAAATGAGAATGAATTAGAAGAGGGTATGCAGATAACTCCACTGGGGCTATGGACACTCACTGGAAGTAGAGAAACATCACAGCAAATGAATAATGATAACTAAAAGACCTAGTGCGAGTGAATTATTTACTCGAATCTTTTCAAAAGGGGGCATGGTTCATGTTCAAGAGGAATGAAGGTGCAATAAGGGATGGAACTCCATAGGCAGGCCCAGATTCACGAACGAGGAAAATTGTGAATGCAAGAATAGAAGAGACTCTGAAAAAAAAAATGAGTTAGGTTCTTAACCAACTTCTACATCATCTAAGCCTGAGGAAGGAACACAGATTCTTCTTTCGCCCAGTAAATCACCATTTGTTGAGCGCTAAACACACCCTAAAAGCCTTATGGAATTTTATTACTTTTTGGGTACCACTTGTTTTCTTTTACTGTCGAATTTGGGTTCACTTTGGGGGATGGTTTAATTTGTTTTGTTTTCTGGTAGAACTTGTTAAATAAAACCTTGTGTATAAAAGAGCTTGACATCCTAACCAAGAATCTGTAGCTAACATTTCACCTAACACGCTTATGTTCAGTGTCGACAAAATTCAAGCAGGTAAAGTGGCCCCACATTTACACTAATCGTCAATTTTCGATGCACCATCGGCATCAACAGAAGGCAGAGTTGTTTTGCGTGATTTGTTCTCCATGAATTTTCAAGAGATAGTCAATCCCCATAGACATCGACAAAATATGGGAAGAATAGACATTGAAAAAATACATAAAGAAATAACCGATGGCCGATGACTGATGCGCTTGCTCGGGGTCGAGGAAATCTAAAAAATATTAAAACAATCATTTTTTTCTGCGATAAATAAATTTTCGTTTGCTGATCCCCGATAAACTTTCAGCATCGGGAATTTTTCGAGAGAGTTGACCTGGGAGCACTTGGGTAGGTTTATTGTCGATCGTCGATCATTGATACTTTTCAGCGTCAGCAAGATAGGATCAGGTTTGAGAACGTGTAGCTTAAGGAACATCCTGATTCCAATTAACATGAGTAAATGAAGACGTCAATGTCGAGTGCCATGTGTCTTTATCATGTAGGGTTTTCGCATGGCCTGGTTTCATCCCGAGTCATATCGAGGTTCCCTGTGTCCTATTCACACCTCCTAGTCAACTTTCCCATGTCAACTCTGTACGAAAATATCGATCGATGTCAGAGGATCTGCAAGAAGATATCAATGAAAAGTGTTTGAAGCAGAATCCTGACCCCCAACTCACCAACTTGATTGGTGAAGCGATGGGATCTTTTAGGCATAAGATACGATTGGATTATGACATTTAATATACTATTTAATGCTTCATCCCACATTTTTTGCTACCACGTGCGACGATTGAACAAAAAAAATTTGAAATCTCTGATATGCCACGTTACAACCCGTGCCCACGTTGTCAACCCGTGATCGAATTTAATTTTAAATGTATTTGAAGATCCGGTGGTAGATTTAGTAGAAATACACTCATAACCTGAGTTGACTGGCTGATGCAAAAAGGTAAGTTCATCCCTATTTAAATCTCTAGAACAGTTTTGAACAATTCCATTTTGCGCACAAGTTTGAATTCCATAGCATCCAAAGAAGAAAAGCAAGAATATTGAGACTATGTTGATCCTAATATTATCAAAACCAGGTTAAACAAGTTGCAGAGGTATGTGTTCAAGTTTTTTAATTCAGTGGTCATGATTTATATATGCATCAAATTTCTTACACCATCTCTAAATATGTTCTAGTTGCACGTAAAATGTCGTCGAGAAAGAAAACCACTAGACACTTGCTGAGAGAACCCAAGCTAAAGGAAGCTCAAATAGGTGAAGGTTCTTCTCCTGGTACAACAAGGAAGTTGGAGTACACTCCTAGGGAAAAGGCAATCATAAAAGAATCAACAAAGAAAGCCTTTTTCCACCCTCGGGTCTTCAGTGACACAGAAGTAAGTACCAGATCCAAAGTAATGCTCCCACAGTGGGGGAAACTTTTCAACAAAATCAGCAGAGAGAAGTAACCAGAGTGTATCCCACACAACAACTTGGATGTAAGGGCGCTCAATGACCAGGTGTTCCCAAACATCCGATGGTCATATTTGCACATGGTAGCCAACGAAACCTTGGTTTTCCCTTGCATAAACGTTCTGAGGTGGCTAATCATCCATGCAGACGCGCATAAATGTTTAATCAACAGTGATAATGGTGGGTGTGTCATATTTTCCCTCTCGACATAAGTCCAGAAATAATACAAGCTCAGAAACCCAGAGGAGTGCCTAAACACAAAATTCATGGTGAATTTATACAAATTCCATGAAAGCAGTCGACTGATGGTGTCATGGTGGAAGGAGGACAAGGAGTTTACCAACTGAAGCGATGTCTAGTGTGGGAAAATTAATTTGTGGGAACCATAGATCTATTTGATGGCTCTCATCTACCGACTGTATAGAGAGAAAGATTGCTCCAAGTTTTCAAAAGCATGGATTCCCTTGGCATACATAGTGGTGATCTCCAGAAGCAAATTCTACTGGGGAGAAATAATTTCCAAGCAATTTATCATTTGTTTACAGCAGGCTCAAACGCCGAAGGGGAAACACCCTCCTTCCACACGACCTCATACTTTCTTGATGTTATCTGTGTGAGAAATGTCTTTGCCAACATGAATTTAATATGGCATGTTGTGGAGCTCCATGTTCACATGTATTTCATCATATTGTGGGAGAATAGGTATAAAAAATCTTACACATTCATTTGCGATGAATTCATCGCTCATACTCATTTTATCATATTTAAAAGGGAATTCCTAAGATTATCTGCAAAAACCAATAAAATGGTAGCCAATGTAGGCCATTGGTATTTGGATGGATGCTCAACCTATATCAAGGTATTTGGGGCCATTCTAGTGGGAGAAATATGCTATTAGACTATACCGCAGGGCTATAACGCCACACTAGTCAAGGAAAAGAGGCATGATTTCATACCTTACGGTTTCCATGTGGGGTTTTATTTGGTAACGTACATTGCTCAAGACAAACAGGAAGGGATGAGTCAACTTGAATTCAAATTCCTGATAGGCTGATTCTGCAAGCACGATCCTAAAGGCCTGGTCCTCCAACATGCTTCGCATATATCATCATGTTGGTCATACACGCATGATAAATTTGAGGATGAAATTTTCACAGAGTGCGCTCAGGACTAGGAAGAGGTGGTGCAGAGGATGGCCAATACAAATATTACCAGGTTCAAGGCCATGAGCATGGATGAACAGGTGGAGACAATAGAGAAGTTTGCTAAAGAAGCCCTCAAAGCCAGGGAAGAAATCACAGCAACAAGATTACAGAAAAACAAAGAAGAGGATTTCTCTTGCTGGAAGGGGCACAAAGAATCATTGATTAGTTTCAGAATGACCTTGAACTTGTAGATATGTTGAGGATTCCCACTGATTACCCAATCAAAAATAGAGGAGAGGGAAGTGGTCTAGAGCCAATACAACTTGAATAAATCACTCGGGTAGAAAACCTTGAAGTTCCACTACCAAAGATTAGATCACCAGGGGGGAATTCAACCCAGCCTGAGATAGAAAAGACACTAGGTAGGAAAAATTTACCAAACCCCTTGTTCGAATTAATATCCATCTATGATGATGATGAGAGTTTGGAGGTGTCCCTGGTGACTCCATTATAGCTTACAGAGGAAAAAGAACCTGAGGGAGCATCTACCCCAGGTCCCGATGTCCAATTCAAATCCTTCCATAGAGTGGCCATGAGGTCAAAAGTGGCTTAGACACCGAGCTACTCGACTTGTCGGGAACCACAATTTATAGCTTAAGGGATGAGCTAGGATTGGGAGGTCAGAAAGAGGAAGTTTCACAAGAATAAATCAACACATCGACAACTGATTACTAGGTAAGTGCCGAACCTATCCCTGAATCTTCAATTTCGGTCGAGGCCTCACCAGCTAATAAGCAACAAATAGAGGCCAAGCCATCGAGACATATTGAATAATTTCAGGAACCCATCCTAGAACAAGTATGCATAGTCGGGAGCCTGGGAAATACTCTAACATGTGGAGAACAACAAATCCCTGAACCTGTTGATGAGGTCGTCGACATACAAGCAATTGCCTATGACAGGAAGAGAAAGGCCATCATGAAGAGGACCACTAAAAAGAGAAGGCTTATGCTAAATATCTGGATTCTCATCATGACGGAGGAGAATCTTCTCAACACTGAACATGCCAAGGAATCAAAACTTATCAGTGAAGGAGTGACCATCACGGATGCCTCATTGGATAGAACAAGGAGGGATGAAAAGGAGTTGGCCGCTGCACTTAAGCAGTTGAAGCATCTATTCCATTTGTAAAAGTACTATCAAGACTACACATAGGCCACGATGTTTTTGAGAAGTGAGTTTGAATATTCCTATTCTAAATTCACTAATGAATGACACCTTTTCACTGCAGGTATAGCCGATTTCTAGGAAAACATCCTGACGGTGCTAGAGGCCTGAAAATACATCGAAAGGTGGTATGAGAAATATCACCAAGCAGTATAAAGGACTGATTACATCAACGTGGGCAAAAAGGGTCAAGATGCCAAAGAGCATGAAGTTTGGGTGCTGAGGGACATCAACATAGATCATATCAAGAAAGCGGCTCAATACTAGGTAAATATGGCTCAGAAGTTTTAGTGGGAGATTCAGGAGAAGTAGGACGATTGTGAAAAGAGCTGGGAAAAGATTTATCAAGAGATAAAAGACATCGGCCTTCCAGAATTTGGCTCACCCAAGGACTTTGTCAACATGCATGACATAGTCAAGCAACATGCAAAAGATGACTTGACATGGAAAAAATATATATAAAAGGTGGCGAGCATGGGGCCAGGTCAAGTACAACAGTTCATGGAGCATCTGATTAAGTATCGAGCAATTTTCCAGTGGTTGAGTGTTTAAATGATCAAGTATAGAGCACAAAAAGTAGAAGTGAAAGAAATTATTTCAGACCTGATGGACCAACACAAGTTCTCATATGCCAACACATGCAATGAACTCTTCGTCAAGTGGTCAGAGTATGAGAAAAATCATCCACTTCAGTAAAACTATTTGATGATTCTTAGAATACAGAGAGATGAAAATGCCATGTGGCGATATTATGTTTTAGCTTGCAATTATAATAGCTATTTTTAGTTAATGATTCATTATAAATAAGAGGGTTGACCTTTTAGAAAAGGTCGATGGTTTTGGCTAAGACCCTCATTTTTGTAATTGTAAATAACTATTTCCAAACTACCTTAATTGAGAAGTCATGTTTAGGATTGGAGAAAAACTTTTGTTTTTCATCAAAGGCATTGTGTGATTGGATTTGAGGAGGAATCACTTCCAACTTTTTTTCATGAATGGATGTTGTAATGAGTTAGAGTTTCTGAATCTAATTATAAGTTAGTTGTTTCAATATTTTTGTAGTTATTGTCTCTAATGATGAAAGAAAATCATTTTTTTAATGTGTGAATAATGCTAGAGTTAAGGAAATTATTTTTCTTGCCATCATTTTATTGCATGTATGTTTTCTTTTGATAATTGTATCTCAGTCAATAATTGAAATACCAACAAGTTAATGTATTAGTACTAGGATTTTCACAGGTGTGAATATATTTGTATGCATGCTTGAGCACAAGGTTTATCCCAAGCTTAGACTTCTTCATTAGTTAAGATCCCCCCTTTTACTAGCTGGTTTATACCAGAAAACATATTTTAATCATACCTATCTAATAAAAGAAAAGAGAAAAAGAGAATGTAAATTGAAGGAGGAAATTTCATAAGAATATATCCTATCAATCACTACATAAATCCCATCGATAAATTGGTCGGATCGAAAGACCTGGAGAACCATTCCACCATCAAATGATAAAGAGTCTAATTGGGCCTCTATGGCAGGTTTGGTTCCTGTTGTTGAGTTAAAGGGATTTAGGACCCCTCAACATGGTCACCGACATGTGTAATGATCCATTTAGTAACATAACTCGCATGGGCATCTCATGCGTTTGTTTACTCATGTAGAAACATAGTGTCTGTCAGTAATTGTTGATATGGAGAAGATGAGTCGCGAGGATTTGGGAAATGTGGTTTGATGCACTAATTCTAGGGTGTCCCGAAATGGAGGGAGGGTCAGGTAGTGATGAGTGTAATGTCTATACTATGAGAATATAGTGCAAGCATGATTGTTCCTTAGACCATTGTGTTTGGAAGAGGATGGTTTTGTGATAGACAATGTAATGACCAGTGTAAGAAATAATGGTGTCGTTATGTGGGTGAGAATGAGATTCCTTAACTTAAGCAAGGAAGAACAAATATTGATAGGGTGTCCAATAGTGGCGCACATTGCACATGGAGGTGGGATGTATGGTGGGGAAGGGAGGGTAGGTTCCTTATTATTTTTTGTGCCTTGTTGGTTAGCAATGGTTTCCCTGTTGCGAGAATTAGTGTCTCATGTGGTGGTAATATTTCCCCCAACTGTGTGACTAGTTGGGTGAGTAGGTGGATGAGCCACTGATTACAACAATGGGATTGTGGTTGAGTTGGGAGAGATAAACCTGGTACCATGGTTGGTAGTTATAGATACCATACAGGGATGGCTATGACCATATTAGGTAAGGTGAGGGTAGAAACAACTTAGTATTCTATTACTCCAGGGGGAGGGTTAAAGAAGTGTATTAGGGTGATGGCGTGTGGGACTGTTAAGCCCTAATATTGGCTCATTACCCCTTAATTTGGGAATATTATATTAGTAATGTTATTTTATTTATGTCAGCTTTAGGCCATTAGTTGTAATTATACCTCCTAGTCTCCTATATATACGAAGGAGACATTTTCATTTTGAATCATGTTGGACTTGAACATTTAAGTGGGGTAAAAGGAGGTTTCCCCCTCGAAGACACTTATTATCTGAAATTATCTATTTTTCAAGGCGTTGAGTACTTTTTCTGAGGATTTTCTATGCTAAATTGATATTTGGTTCTTAACATATGGTATCAGAGCTCAAGGTCTTGGGGTTTCGCTGCTACATCTGAGATACCTTGGAATTTTGGCTATAATTTTTTTTCTGCAATGTTTCAAAAGGAATGGCTTGGAGGATATTTAGTATATGGATCAAGGTACGTTGGGTTCAAAATTCATCTCGTGATGCCTTACACATTAATAGATACAACCTCTACAAGATAGGGTTTTGGAATCATCCTGAACTGATTCATTGCAGAATTTTCACTATAAAAAAATTTCTGTAATGTTTCAAACCCTGAACTCTAGAATATATTTACATAAATTAGTAAGGTATCTTTGGTAAACATTTTATCTTCTGGGTCATCTTAAATTTGTATATACACCCTGTGTAAGATAGGGTATCTGACTAGTCCTATTGACTAGTCTCAAGAAGGTGTTCCAAGTAAAACAAGCATAACATCTTCCTAGAGTATCCAAATTGTGTACGAATGGTTTCATTGGATTGTGAACAGTTTGTAGTATTTCTGGTGTGAGTTTCAAAATTTTATATCAATTATTTTTTGCAGGGCACACTATACAAGTGAGATCTCCTAGAAAGGCCAAAAATCGGCAAGTTGTGGGGAAGTTACCATAAATTCCACTTGGCACATCCAATTTTGATCAGACATGTGGCACTGCAGAGAAGAAATATCAGAGAAATACATAAAAGAAAGTTTCATACCCAGAAGGGTCGAATCTTGGGAGATACAATAGAAGAAATATTGTCTAGCAGAACCACCTCAAAATCAAGGTTCAAAAGTGATACTTGGCCAACATGCCACCCAAAAAGGGAACGTATACACCAAATAAGCCTCCAGAAAATCCTACTTGGACTCTTGATGAAGGTGAAGAAATGCGTAGGGACATAAATGAACTACAAAATAAGATTGATTCAATGGAAGATAAGTTGGATACTAAGATGGATTCAATGGAATCTAAGTTGGATACTAAGATGGATTCAATGGAAGCTAAGTTGGATACTAATATAGATGGTTTAAAAGGGGAGATCATGGAAGTATTGAAAAATTCCGTAACAGTGAAGACACCTGAAAGTGAAAATGCATCCCATAAAATTCTGATGAGGACACAAGGAAGGTGAATCAAGAATGGAGAAACTCCAACTTTGGTTTGAAGACCAACCACATTCCTAAGATCTATATGAGGAAGTTTGATGGCAAGGACCCAATCACATGGATACTTCAGATGGAGCAATTCTTTGATCTCCATAATGTGCCACATACACAAAAGGTACGAATTGCTTCTTTCTATTTAGAACCTAATCAATTTGTATGGTATCGATGGATTTGTTCTCACAAATCACTCATCACTTGGACAATTTTCACGGAAGAAATGATAGCACACTATGAGGATACAAGGAGCAATACCTTCTTTAGACAATTGATAAATCTCAAGCAAAAGGGTTCAGTTATCGAGCACATTGAGAACTTCCA
>JASDQU010254361.1:2533-16083 GCA_032191745.1 Picea mariana | reverse complement strand
ACATATAATTACATCAACAGGCTCCTGGCCTTCAACACTTAGGCTCCCTAGCCTAACAAAACTCATAAGTCTACAGCTTATTCAAAACTTGGCTCACCAGCCTATAGAACATATTTACAATTCTTTGCATATTACATGATCTGCAACGGGGCTCGGCCTTGGGGACACTACAGTTGCCTCCACGCTTTTCTGAGAAAAGCAAAGTGAGATTAAGATCGTCGATGATGATGACATTTTCCACATTCTCCGTTTCATCCAGATTCCTGATGGAGTCCCAGCAGGCCTTTTTTTCCCCTGTGATGACCGGAGCGTATACGTTGAAGAGGCTGATGACCTCCTTTATGTCCGGAAGCTAGAGTTTCAAGTATAGCCAATGGTCATTTAGAATTTGAGTGATCAACGAGTACTTATTGTTGTTCCAAAGAGAGCCCAACCCACTCGAGGCTCCTCGAGTAGAGACGACCAGTCCTCCACCTTTCTTTCAAAATTTCTTACTAACTTGGAGGAAGTCTTTGCCCTCCATTTTTGTCTCCTGGATTAATAGGATGTCAAGGGTTTCTGTCCTTATGAGACTTCTCACAACTTCTTCTTTCACTTTGCTCCCCATACCTCTGCAATTCCAGGAGACGACCTTCATCACTTACTTTTTTTAGTGTGTTGAGCTCCCTTGGAGCCCTGAGCCTGATTCCTTGTCGTCTTTGGGGTTTTTGCCAGAAGTTTCTCAAGGGTTTGTTGGCTTCCCTGACGCTTATCTTTATAGGTTTCCTACTCTCTCTTATCTCAAGCAGACTTTCAGCCTCTTGTCGATCTTTTGGCCGAAGTTTGTGTGTCCCCTATTTCCCCTTCCTCTTCTGATTCCTCTGAGTCTTGTTCCTCCTCTTCGACTTCTGTTTGCTTTTCCTTGGAGCTTTATGAGGCACTTTCCCCTGTCCTTGGACCTAAGCGTGCCCCTTTGTCAGGGGACGGTGTCTTTTGTTTCTCGACCTCCTGGGTTTCCTCTGGAGCTGAGCTTAAGGGCTCGAATGTGTTTGCTTGACCGTTCAGGTTAAGGCCATGCTGATCAGAAGCCAACTGAGGGCCTTTGTCTTTTGGAGCCCCGGATTTGGGGGTTTTGTGGTAGTTTTTTGTTCGCTTGACCTAATTCCAGCCTTTCTCCTTCTCTTTATCTTTCTCACCATTACTCGGGCAACCCCTGGCAAAGTGTCCGTAGACATGGCATTTTTAGCACTTGAAAGGGAGCTGCTCGTAATCTAATTTTTCCACATGAGTCCAACTGTCGACTTTGATTTTTATTACCTCCGGGAGTCCCACCTCTAGATTGACCTCGACACAAATTCAAGCACAGTCATATTGATCCTTATTGTTTGACCGGTCAATAAATTTGCCCAGGGCATTACCTATGTGTTGCAAAGAGTCCCAATTCCAGCAATGAACTGGGAGGTTCGGCAGCCTAACCCATACTGGAACAGCCGTAGGGATGTCCACTTCTGGATCGAAGTCCAGCGTCCACTTGTTGAGATACAAGCCTTGAGGGCCATGAAATAGGGCTCGTTCCAAAATATCATATATTTATCCTCTTTTTCGGTGAATTCGAACAGAAAGAAGCCTCTCCCCAAAAAGTAAGAGGTTACACTATTCTTGATCAAAGGCTTCCAGTTTTTGACCACCCAGTTCTCTGTTGCTTTTGGTGAGGGCCAAAGGCCGGTGAACTGTCCCACAAGGGCACAATCCGTCGGTGACAAGGCAACCTGGATCGGTTTCTCTGAGGGGAGAGAGATCTCTGGAATATCATCCAGCTCTTTCACGAACCTAGGGGGTTCAGTTGTCTTCTTTTTCGGCAAAGAAGCCAATATTCGATTGAAAGTGTCCTCGACTGTTGGGGTAGGCAGAGTGGGAGGTACCTGGGAGGAGCCCAACGCCTCCATGGCGGCGAGGGGGAGCCTTGGATCAGTCGCACGAACTCACAGTTCGCGACAATCAAAGCTCACGACTCTTTTATCGTTGTCCTAAGGTGATGTTTCATAAACTTTATTATTAATCAAATATTTAAAAGTATTTAAAAATCCTTTTAGTTAATAAATGTGTAAAGCAAGTTAATTAGAAATAAAAACTAATTAAGATTAAAAAGAGATTACAAAGATGGACTTTAAAAAATCTTTATTTTACAGTGAAGATAATTTTATATTTAAATCATTCCAACCATTCTTTTTTCTCAACTTTTCACCCTATAAAATCATAAATCACATGGAACAACTTCAAAAAAAAATTACATGGGTCCAATATTAGCAAGGTAATGGTTCTTGATAGCATAGAATAAGATATGTGTTCCTAAATCTAAGGGAATATTAGGTCTTGAAAATTGAAATATTTAAATATTTTCTTAACTAGTAAATTATTATGAATAAGGTATCATATCTAGACATTGATGTAGGGGTCTAGTATTAGCATGTAAGGGGTCTAATATTAGCGGGTAATGGTTGTTGATAGTATGGAATAAGATATGTGCTCCTAAATCCAAGGGAAGATTCGGTCTTGGAAATTTAAATATTAAATTATTTTCTTAACGGTCAATTATTATCAATCTGGTATTATATCTCTAAACATTGACGTGAGAGAAAATTTAGAAAGCAAAATATGCGTCATAGAAAGACATGTCTAGAATAATTAACTTTTCCCACATAACTCACATATTTGGAAGAGTGCAAAAATATTAGAAACCTCATTGAAAACCATTTTTGGCAAATTGCAAATGGTAAATCAATATCATTTTAGGTTGATACTTGGAACCCACTACCCTCTTTGAAGAGGAGTAATGATGTCAAGAGAAGATTAGGTTTTGAAAATTTAAATATTAAAATATTTTTTTAACTAGTAAATTATTGTGAATATGGTATCATATCTAGACATTGAGGTGGAGAAAATTTGAAAAGAAAAATATACATCAAATATTCCATGGAAAGATGTGTTTAGAATAATTAACTTTCCCACATGACTCACATATTTGGAGAAGTGCAAAAAGTATTAGAAACTTCATTGAAAACCATTTTTGGCAAATTGCAAGTGGTAAATCAATATCATTTTAGGTTTACACTTGGAACCCACTACCCTCTTTGAAGGGTAGCAATGATCCCAAGAGAAATAAATTTAGAAAGGGAACTAATAAAGATAAAGACCCATCAATTTTGGGTTAAAGAAGGATAACAATAATCATTTTCATTGGGTTTTAGAAGGTGGAAGAATGAAGATTAATCATTTGCATTTTTATTGGGTTTTAGAAGGTGGAAGAATGAAGATTCATGGTCAATATGGTTTTTAAGGGAGATGAGAATTTAATTATGGAACAAGTTAAAGTTGTATTGAAGATATACTTAGAACTTAGAAAATATAAAAAATTTATTTTCAAAAGGAGTAGGATGGGTTCTAATTTTATGGTAAGTGTGTATATATTCATTTAATTGAGTCAATTGGGTTTAGCTTGGGTGGTTGGGAAGAACAATTTTTATTTTCCCCACCTAGGTTTGATTCCTGCAAGTGATGTGTTGAACTCATAACGAGTATATTGTGTTGGTTGTGGAGCCTAATTATCTTCATGATTCAGAGGTGTTGACACTTGAATCCCTTAGGACCGAAACGACAACCTCAAAAGGATATAAATCCTCCTGTGTTTTTATAGAGGTGGTATTCATTTGTTCGAGATTTTTAAAATGTAGGACTTTTATAGAATTCTGTCAAAGGAAAGTAAAAATAGAGATAAAAGAAAAAAAGAAAGTTCTTGAGAAAGGACCAGGAATCACATACTTTAATACATTTAAAGCAAATAAACAAAATTTCCTCACATCCATCATAGTAGGGCTAAAGATTTTTTATCACATAAAAAATTAAAAGAAAATGATTTGCATGCATAAGAGAACTTTAACAGAGTGATACATGGGCAATTGAAATGAAGATTACAATAGATCAACCTCAAATACTTTACATTCAAAAAAACTGGGTTACAAATTACAGTCGAGATTGTTCCCAAAATAGCTCTCTTGGAATTTCTAAAAAATATATAGTTCTATACATATTCTCTGAAATTAAAATGTGTTTGTCATAATGATTGGTATTGGGGCTCCTGCAGACCATAAAGAAAATATGTATAAGAATGAAGTTCGTAGAAAGAAGAAAGTGGGTGGCGGAAGACAGCAAGGCCTGGCAAGAAGAAAAAGGAAATTATCAATCTTCAGTTAAACCTTTCTATTTAAAGAGGTGGAGTAACTAGATGAAGAGCTTGATAAAGACAGAAAGATATGATCAGTATGAACTCACTATGATGGTATCTCATGATTTGTCACTTGCTCGTTGATGTCCTTTTATGGCTTTCATCAGCGGTTACAGGAACCGTCTCAACTGTCATTTTCCCTTCATCGATAAGTTTGTTTACAACCTTTTTAAACCACTCCTCGATGTAGCTCCTCATTGGCGCCACGTTGATTTCATGACGGATTTTTGTATTGAAGAGCTCGCCTTCCAAGTCCCTTAGATCAATAGAAATGTTCTACAAAACTTCTTCAATATCTTGATTTTTAATCAAATAATCGACTAGCCAGTTTTCCACGTCATCTTCACTATACTCAAGAATGTCGTAGAATTTTTCAAATGATAACCCTTTAAAGATCTCAACTTGTTCATCAAATTCTTTCTTGGTTAAGAACAATGAGTTGAGTATCAATTTTGGGTTTTGAACCTCATTGGTGCTCCCATCTAGATCTATCTTAGTCAACTTTTTGAATAATTCTTCTCTTCTAGTTACGGCCTAGCTGCATGCTTAGACAATAATATTCAGGTTTTTAACCTTTTCCTTCCAACATGCGTTTAGTTGTTTTATCCAGTTCAGAGAAGGGAGATCCTCCTCTCTTCTTCTCAACTCTGTCATATTGGTAACTTTAAAACCAAATGGTACAACCACATTGGGGTAAAAACCTTCCTCGTTTTTCAAATCTACATGTAAATATTCATGAAAAGCATGTGCTCTCGTTCCAAAAGAGACCATGCTCTTTGACATCTCCCAAGCTTCTGTAATTAATTCCGTTATTTTCTTGATATTTTTCTCCACATATCCCCAGGATGATGTGAGAAGGCTTGTCGATTCTTTTAATTTTGTTGAAAATGTGGTAGGCCCAATCATTGCTAAAGGACTAGCAAGTACTGGAAGAGGCATCAAAGTTTCTTTTGATTCTTTGATTCGCTCCTTTAACCTGACATTTTCTACTTCAAGGCCTCCAATAGAATTATCTATAGCATCTCCAGTTGCTTGGTGATTTTGGGAAATTTGGGAAGGCCGCATGTTCCGTAGGTTAATCTCTGAACAAGATTTCCCCTTTTTATTCTTTACATCTCTTTTCTTAATAATCAAATTTTTGGACTCGTTGTCAAAAACAATGCTCTGAAATACAAAATACTCTTCTTCATCGAAGGTCTCACTCTCAAGTATTTCCATATGAGGATTCTGGTGAGCAATGTTCTCTAGTTGGTCGACATTGGGGAACACTTTTTCAATGTCAATTTCGAGTTCCATATCCTCGAGGGAGAGGTCGTGGATGTCGCATTCACGTCAAGGTCCCTCCTATTATTGCGCAATATTTTTTATTTTTTTCCTCAAGGGAAGTTTGTGAGAAATTTAAATTTTTCTTGAAGGAGGGTTCTTATCTCCTCCTCCGCCTGAATAGTTGTGGGTTACTTTCTTAATTTGGTGGGTCGTTGGAGCATTGCTCCGAGATGTTTTACTCTTTGGAGTGACAATCGGGGATTGGGCACTTTTCTCACTTGGACCTTTTCCTCTCTGCTTGTATGACTCATTGGTGTTGAGTATCATTTCCAGGTCGTCGATGTCACGAGTAGGAGTTCCTGAGACATTATCTCCATCTTCATTCAGAATAACAATAATGAAAGAATTGTTGAAACCAAAAACCAATAGATGTTCTACAAAAATTCCGCTAGGGCCAAACCCTTTTACTCTTTTAGAATATTTTAGATTGAGGCTATGGAAGTGGCCCAAGAATTCATCAATATTGTTCATATTTTTGAATATGGAGTCCCCAACTTTCCAAGGCAAAGGTATGAATTGTTGTTTTCTCATTTCATGGAAAAAATGCAACCAGTAGTTGTACTGCCTTGTTATTTCAGTAACAAACATTTTGTCAGATATGTGGCACAGAAGGAAGGAAGGATTTTCCTTGGAACCAAAAATCCTTATAATGTTATAATTCTCCATTTGTTCTAGTGTCCCCTTCCTATCCAAGAACTTACTGGCCTGGTCATACATCTGGGGAGTGTTCTTTCCAAACAACAAGTCTTTAAAAATTGAGACAAAATCATTAAAAACTTCATAAAAATGTTGGGAGGCCTTGTGCCTCCATAATGTTTGATACCAAAAGGTTATTGGGTCAAATTCACAGTTTACCTTCTTACACATAGATAATCTTGGGAGCTGACAACAATGCGCTATCCAAAAACCAAATAAGATGACATAAATAAATGTCTTCTCCTTATTGTGTTGTGACAATTGGGAACAGATTTCAATGGAAATCAACTTACCCCAATCGAATATGGCTTGTTCTTTGACCGTAAAATATAGAAAGTAAAGAATCATCTGGGAGATGTTGGCTATAGTTTCTTGTCATGTTATCCTAGTGAAAAGCCATGCAATTTCTTGAAAGGGATTTTTAAATGAGTCAACCTGCAATCTCATGATGTCCTCGGGGATGGCCATTGGGTTCTCTAGGAATTTAGGTAAGAGGTCCAATCCATTGTCATGCTTCTTTAAGAACTCCCTGCAATCTTCGCCCTTGAAGGTGAGTGTTGGCTCGAGAAGTCTCAACATCTTACGAAATACCTGAGGTGATAGAGAGACAGGGGAATGGTCCTGCAACTGAATAATCCTCTGGCTTGGAATATATCTCTAGGCGCACCAGGTGACCAACTCCTTACAGTCAAAGACTTCTGGGACACAACCTACGTGTGCAATTCTAGACATCTAGATTACTTCCTTCTGGGCAGAAGGGGATGAGTAGTAGGAATATGCTCTGGACCACTGAAAACTTTGGTCCTTGTGCCTGAAAATATTAAATGTATCTCCACAGAATTGTTGTTGAGTTGCTTCCATAAGTTGATGAGAATGTTCCCTTGCTCCAAATTATGTTTAAAATGAACGTTGGAGGAGGGTAATATAATCCTCTATAAATTCTGCTTTAATGTGTTTTAATTGGAGATCTCCTTGAGCCTTTCGCTTATTATTGAAAATCCTTTCGCACATGTATGGTAAGTTATTAGTATTAAAAGATAGTAAATGTACATTGAGAAGGAAACGAGTTGGCGGGGATGGACGGGAGAAAAATATGATTTGATATTTTTGTGAACCCGCAAGTCTGGGATGGTATAAGGTGAGAAATTGGCTAAGTATAGAATGGCTCGATGGTCGGACGAACTCACCGTAGGCGGAATGAGACTTGGAAGATCGGGGAGTCCGAGAATCAAAATGTAGCTCGTCGAACCTTTTGGTGCAATGTGTATATCACAGAATATGGGAGCATGAGAGTTCGATCCCACCAACCTGGGAACCCGTGATCGGAGAATCGAATAAGTATGGAACAACATGGTGGTCGGTCAGACTCGTGATGTGAAGTTATAGATGGAGATGAGAAACCATAAGTCCACCAACCTGAGAAAAATGTGACTAAGTGTAGAACCAGAAAGGGATAGTAGGAGGGAAAAAAGAAAAGGGAAAAAAGAATTTGGGAAAATAGAAAAGGGGAGGGAAATTTCAGAAGCGAGAAATGGCCTCAACAAGAGGTTTGTTTCATCCATGCTTGGACCCCACTCCCTAACAGGGGAGTGTGGGGGGACTTTCCCCCCCCCCACAACTGTCGCCAAGGGGGTCGTAGCCCCCCCCTAGCGAGGGATTCAAGGGCAGCGTCCCCGAAGGGAAATATTGGGAAAATTTGTCTTGTAAAATATTGTAGTTTTGTAGTCAATCTGGACCATTCATTATAAGATCACGGGTCTTATGGTATAAGTTATTTTAGGTATTTTTGTCCTAGAATGCAAGTCTCTTTTACGAGGGAATTGTATTGCAATTATGTATGTGTATTATCGTGAATATTGTATTCTGAGAGAGAAGACTATGAGAGAAAGAAGATGAAGTTACAACGGGTGTGTTATAGGTTGTATCCCACCATTTTGTTGGATAATAAAAAGGAATGACCTAGCAATTTCTCTAGTGGACATAGCCCAGACTAGGTGAACCACATATATTTGTGTCTCTATTGTATCATGTATCTTATGTGTTTTATTTCCACACTCATTATATTTTATTGCTCTATAATCCTGTTTTTCTAACAACTGGTATCAGAGAGAAAGGTAACTCACGGGAAAAGAGGGTTCCCGGTTCGAGTGGGAGCAATGGTGAAAGATGGAAAGTTTAGGGTCAATAAATTTAATGGCCAAAACTACCAATTATGGAAGATGCAGATGGAATATTATTTATATCAGAAGGATTTATTCCTACCGTTGGGTGGAATAGCAAAGAAGCCAACAACCATGAAGGATGAAGAATGGGATATTATTGACAAAAAGACACTACGAACAATATGGTTGAGCCTGGCAGCGTTGGTGGCTTTCAATATTTCAAAAGAAAAGACAACGAAAGAGTTGATGGACGCATTGGCTAAACTGTATGAAAAACCCTCGGTGTCCAATAAGGTATTTCTAATGAAGCGATTATTTAATATGAAGATGTCAGAAGGTGGGTCTATTGTAGATCATTTAAATGAATTTAATATTGTTATTAATCAGCTAAGTTCTTTAAAAGTAGACTTTGATGATGAGGTCAAGGCTCTTCTAATCCTGTGTTCATTACCAGAAACCTAGAATGTCTTGGTCATGGTTGTAAGTAACTCTGTCTATGGTTCAAACACTCTAAAATTTGATGATGTTGTTTGTGTTATCCTTAGCGAGGAAATGCGACGAAAAAACACAGGTGATACATAAGGTAATGCATTAAACATGGAGAACAGGGGAAGATAAAAGGATAGAGGAAAGGGCTCAGGGAACCGCAGGAATTCTAGGAAGGGTAGATCCAAATCTAGACTGGGAAAGATAGAGTGTTGGGATTGTGGGAAGAAAGGACATCTGAAGAAAAACTGCAGAGCTCCAAAGAAACAAAGATATGGACAACAAGAGAAAAATCAAGAAGCAAATGTAACAGGTAATGTGTTACAAGATGCTTTAATTCTTTTTGTAGATAATATTTTTGAGTCTTGGGTAGTAGATTCAAAGGCTTTATTTCATGCCACACCCCATGGGAAACATTTTCTAGATTATGTTCAAGGTGATTTTGGACAGGTTCATTTGGTGATGATGCACCATGCAAAATTGTTGGGATAGGAAAGGTACAAATAAAGCAAAAGAATGGAAACCAATGGTTGTTGAAAGAGTTAAGACATGTTCCAGATCTAAGAAAAAGTCTAATTTCAATTGGGTAGTTGGAAAGTGAAGGTTTTATATCTATATTTATAGATAAGGCATGGAAGGTCACCAAAGGATCAATGGTGATAACAAAAGGAGAGAAGATAGGTGCATTGCATTTATGTATTGGTAATACTGACTATTCTATCTCTTTAGATTCTACATGAGTGGATACAATACTGTGGCATCATAGGCTTGAACACATGAGTGAGAAGGGGATGCAGATACTTCAAAAAAGAAATTTGTTGCCCGATCTTAAACAAATTGATTTGGATTTCTGTGAGCATTATGTTTATGGAAAACATAAGAGAGTCAAATTTCTCAGAGTTGGAAAAGAAAAGAAGAGTGAAAGGTTAGAGCTTGTGTATACAGATATATGGGGACCATATCGGGTATCATCTCTTGGTAGCTCTCGCTATTATGTTAATTTTATTGATGATGCAACTAGAAAAACTTGGGTTTATTGCATTCGACAAAAAAATTGATGTTTTTGATACTTTTAAGAAATGGAAAGCTTTGGTTGAGAAGGAGACATGAAAAAGATTGAAGTGTCTCAGATCATACAATGGAGGTGAATATTGTAGCAAGGAGTTTGATGATTATTGTTCATACCATGGGATTCGTAGAGAAAAGATAGTTCTAGGAACAACACAAGAAAATGGTGTGTCGGAAAGGATGAACAGGACAATCATGGAGCATGCAAGGAGTATGAGATTGCATGTTGGGTTTCCCTTACAATTATGAGTAGACGTTGTAGATATTTTTGTTTACTTAATAAACAAAGTACCTTCAAGCACTTTGGATGGTGGAATTCCAGAGGAGGCATGGACAAGTAAAAAGGTAAACTATTCTTTTTTGAAGACTTTCGGTTGTGAAGCATTTGTCCATATTGATAAAGAAAATAGAACAAAGCTTGAGGCAAAATCCAAGAAGTGTACCTTTATTGGATACAGTGTTAATGATTTTGGTTATCGCTTATGGGATTATGAAAATCACAAAATCATTAGGAGTAGAGATTTCATATTCAATGAGAAGGTCATGTACAAAGATCAGTTGCAAGGAAAGAAACGAGAAAAGAAAAACCAGAATACGTAATGCTTGATGAGAATAGTGAAAAGGAAATTCCAGAGGTACTAGAAAATAAAAATGTACAACAACAGGAGAAACATGTACCTCAAACTCTTGCAAGTGTTGTTAGAATATCTACCGGAGTAAGTAGACCCCCTAAACAATACTCTCATTCATTGTATTATTTATTGTTGACTGATTCTGGTGAACCAGAGTGTTATGAAGAAGCAATGCAAGTAGACACTAAAAGGAAGTGGGAGCAAGGCATGAAAGAGGAAATGGATTCCTTGGTAAATAACCAGACTTGGGACTTGGTTCAGTTGCCTACAGGAAAAAGAGAAATTCAGAATAAATGGGTTTACAAGTTGAAGGAAGAAGATGGAGGGAAAAAGCGGTACAAGGCTAGATTTGTTGTAAAGGGGCTTGCACAAAAGAAAGGTATAGATTTTGATGAAATATTTTCTCCTATTGTTGAGATGACTTCAATTAGGACTATTTAAGTCTTGTGGCAGTAGAAGATTTGCATCTTGAACAGTTAGATGTAAAAATAACTTTTCTCCATGGGGATTTGGAGGAAGAGATTTATATGCAGTAGCCACATGGGTATGAGGTCAAAGGGAAGGAAAATTTGGTATGCAGGTTGAAGAAGAGCTTGTATGGCCTAAAGCAAGCTCCAAGACAGTGGTATTTGAAGTTTGACAGGTTTATGACATAACAAGGCTATAGTAGATGTCATTTTGATCACTGTGTTTATTTTAAAAGGCTAGAAAATGGAAGCTATATTATCTTACTATTGTATTTAGATGACATGCTTGTTGCAGGGTCTAATGTGCAAGATATAAATGTGCTCAAGAAGAAATTAGCTAATTCATTTGCGATGAAACATTTGGGTGCTGCAAAGAAAATCCTTGGTATTAGAATAACAAAAGACGGGAAAATTTGCAAATTGACATTGTCTTAGGGTGAGTACATAGAGAACGTGTTGGAGAGGTTTAGAATGCAAAATGCAAAATGCAAAACCAGTTAGTACACCTTTGGCCAACCATTTCAAATTAACTAAGGAAATGTGTCCCAAGACAAAGGAGGAGATAGAATACATGTCCAAGGTACCCTATTCATCAGCAGTTGGTAGCTTGATGTATGTGATGGTTTGCACAAGACCAGATATTGCACATGCAGTGGGTGTTGTGAGCATGTATATGAACAATCCAGGTAAAGAACATTGGAAGGCAGTAAAGTGGATTCTTAGGTATCTGAGAGGTATTGCTACTCGTGCATTATGTTTTGGAGGTTTAGACACTGTTCTACAGGGATATGTTGATTCAGATATAGAAGGTGATAAAGATAGCAAGAGGAGCACCACATGGTATGTTTTTGTTGTTGGTGTAAAAACAATAAGTTGGATTTCAAAACTACAGAAGGTTGTTGCACTTTTAACAACAGAAGCAGAGTATGTTGCTACTACAGAGGCTAGTAAAGAAATGACTTGGTTAGACAGGTTTATGGAGGAATTGGGAAAAAAAGCAAGAGAATAGCAGGTTGTACTGTGACAGTGACAGTGTCATTCATCTTACAAATAACTCAGCCTTCCATTCAAAGACTAAGCATATACAACTCAGGTACCATTTCATGTGATTCATCTTGGAAGAAGGACATTTGAAGTTGGAAAAGATACATAGTAACCAAAATCTCGCAGACATGTTAACAAAGGGAGTAACCAAGGAGAAACTGAGTTCCTGCTCAGTTTCAGTTGGTCTTCAAGCATGAAGGTAAAGATGAGAAATTTTCCAGGTCCAAGGTGGAGTATAGTCGAGAAAGTACATCAACAATGGAGTTGTTGTGATCAATCTCCAAGTGAGAGATTGTTGGCTATGGAGCCTGATTATCTTCTTGATTCAGAGGTTTGTTTCAGCTGTGCTTGGACCCCATTCCCTAACATGGGGGTGTGGGGGGTCTTGCCCCCTCACAACTGTTGCCAGGGGGGGGGCGACAATTTTGGTAGCCCCTCCTGGCGGGGGATTCAGGGGCAGAACCCCCAAAGTGAAATATTGGGAAACATTTCCTTGTAAAATATTGTAATTTCATAACAAATCTGGACCATTCATTATAAGGTCCCAGATCTGATGGTAGAAGTTATTTTAGGGATATTTTCCCTAGAAGGTAACTCTCTTTTATGAGGGAATTGTATTGCGGTTGTGTATGTGTATTATCATGAATACAGTGTTTTGTGAGAGGAGACTGTGAGAGAAAGAAGAAGAAGTTACAACAGGTGTGTTGTAAGTTGTATCCCTTCATTTTGTTGGATAATAAAAAAGAAGGACCTGACAATTTCTCTGGTGGACGTAGCCCACATTGAGTGAACCACATATATCTATGTCTTTATTGTATTGTCTATCTTCTGTGTTTTATTTCCACATTTGTTTTATTTTATTGCTCCGCGGTCCTGTTTTTCTAACATATTGTTATAATGGGTTTGATTCATGTTGTTGACCAACCTTGTGCCCTGAAAATTCTAAGGTTTACCTTGACTACCATTCTTGAAATGAAAAAAAATACTTAGAAATTTTCTGCAAATAATATAACCTAAGAAATATATATATATATATATATATATATATAACAAATGATTCAATATAAAAAAAGATTTGGAACCAAAATCTTTGACTTAAAGTTGAAATATTTTTATAACATTAAGTGAGTTATAAAATATTTTTTATATAAAATAATCTATGCAAATGTGAGTTTATGACCCTCTCAATGCTTTATGTGTTAAAGTAATTATGAAAGTATTTATCATATTTTCATTACTGCCACTATGCACAATACATTGGGTAAAAAAATGGCATATGGATGACGAGATTAAGGTAGTGAGATGTAACAACCTTACTTCATTCATAGAGAAGGGAAATTTCATATCACAACTATGGGTTATGGGATGAATATATGGATGGAAAGTAATTAAAGGTTTTTTTTTTTTT
>JASDQU010254358.1:0-12595 GCA_032191745.1 Picea mariana | reverse complement strand
AAAAAAAAAAAAAACTTAAAAACACCAATAGGTTAGGACCTCTTACCTGGCTCTCTCGCAACTGAAAACTAGTACATGAGATGTGCATAGGCGAGCTTGAACTCATGTGGTATACACAAATACGCATGTGTCCATGTCACCTCAAGTACAAATAAAGTGGCGTGGAGGGCCCCACTACCATTTATACAATCCAATCCAAACCTTCCTTAAGCTTGTACAAGAACTCAATAGCTCCATTTTTTGAACCGCTGACATTGGTGGGATCGTTGCTTCCCATTATACATAGTGGAATGATCCATTCCACTTTACACACACCTTCCTTGAGACCCCTTTCCTGGAAGCCAAGTTACAGACCTATGTTTTCTCACTATTGTTTTGTCAAATTTTCTCACTATGTTCTTTACTGTTACATATTATTCTCTACAAGTATTTGATTTTTTGTGCAGGTACTTATCAAAGGGTTCAAAACACTTTCAGTCAAGAACATCCCATAACCCCTTCATGTATAATTTCTAGAACTAACATGTTGTCCTTCCCTCTATGCATTATTGAATTTAACAATATCATTGTAATACCCCTCTTTCCCTCAGTATGTAATTAATAATTTTTAATGATTTCCATACCATGGCACATAAACATTATAATTTTATTCTTGTTTATTTGGAAACTACCAACCAACTGACTGATGGGTGAAGCATTAAAGTATTGGCCATGATACCACTAGAAGAAAGAGTGAGGAAACCTAGTGAGGGAGTTCAATATACTAAGATGACCCAAATATCTTTGTTGAGATATGTAATTTGGAAATACTAATTTATTTCCCTTTCCTCGTTTTGAGACAAATCAGTTAATGAGAAGTGGATGGTTGTTGAACAACTAGCCACCCCAATGAATCGAAGTATGGAATACCCAGATCATAAAATAGAAAACGGTCAGATAGAGGTACACCAGGGTACCTATTTTCAGTACCAAGGTTGATCCCATGAATTTATTCTGACATAAGGAAGAAAAGGGACAGGTCAAGAATTTTCTGGACAAAGTAGAAGCACACGGGTGTGGGAAAAGAAGAGAGATTTCATATGGGAATATGGAGGAAAGAATATAAGGGGAAGAATCAATGGAAGGACTATTCGAGATCCCAGGGGAACCCAACCTATGCTGAGAGGCCACAATCTTGAAGTTGAACACGAATTTGGTAAACCTTGAAGAATCCAAGCTAGGAAGGGTAAAGGAGAGTAACCTTCTCACACCAATGTCCCTAAGAACCTGAGAGAGATTCCCTGCTGGTATCATGTGTTGGCATGGGGGTGGCCAGAATGCTGAGAGTGAGTGCGTCTGAGCCTATGGTTGGGTGGAAAGTCAAACACCCACAGTTAGTTAGTTGGATAACATCATTATTGAACAGATAAGTGTCCCTTATACTCAATGTATATGGATTAAAATAAATAGTTGGATGCTTGTATTTTTGCTATGAATGTGCATCCCTAATTTGTGGTATTAATACTTGTTTTATTGGATAGTCCTTGCATTTGAATGATGGTGGAACTGAATGGATTGTTTTGTCCTATAGTCCTCATTCATGGATATCTGTCCCAGAGTAGTTGGAATAATTCCATGGTATTGTTTGCAAGTTTAATATGATGCGAAACACAAAATTAGGCATACTAGTACCCTCATTGAAATTGTTGTTGTTTGTATATTATCTCTGAAGGATAAATAAGTGATGTAATATTCCCTAGTAAGTTGGTTAGCTTAACCATAGTGTTTTTCATGAGAGACAAGATAAGTTTGTGAAACCTAAGATTATCCTCATTATGAAATAAGAAGGTTTACAAAGCTCAAAATTATCCCTTATAGGCTTAAAGATCTAAAGGAGGTCATGCCAAGATCTGATAGATTGGGTTTGGAAAGGATGACAGGATATTCCATTCCCAAATTAATCTTTTTCTTAATCATATCCCTACCGGTGGATTCAAAAAAGAGATGTGAGAGTGCTAAAACCCGAGAGCAGTCATTAAACCTTTGAAACCCCCTATTTGATTTGGAAACACTCAGCACGTGTTGATCCCTAAGAGGGAGTCAATATCAACCATCTAGATATGGGATAATCACCCATTGTAATTCCTGATTGACTTGAGGTTGGACTTTGGCCATCTAATCATTCTTGGAACCATAGGGATTGGTAGTTGGAACACCTAGATCATTGGGCTATTGGATAGTGGAGTATGGAACAAGGTTAGGTCATAGTCCTTGTGATACCCAAAAGACCAATACCTAGTGGTAAGGTTCCCTCGAAAGGTTCCACTTCTATGTCGATGCATAAAAATATATGGGGACATGTGTGGAAATGATGTTATGGTGACGCATCATGCCAACATGGTAGCCAACATAATCAGAGCGAGATACGTGTCAACAATTGATTTTTCCACAGACCAAATACAGGCTCAGAAGGGAGTAACGTTGTTGGGTTGGTGACCATGAATCATAGTCGTCGGATTGGTTTTTCAAATGATATCTACCATTGATATTATAGACAAGATCCAAATGGATTTACGCTTTGGGGTACTGGAGTACCGGACCTCAGAATAATTCCAAGTATGTTGTCATTTGAGAAATACTTGATATGTTGATACCTAGTTGAGCAAGGTTCCAGGGGGAGGTTTTACCTCTCCCTCATAAGAAAGTGCATGGAGGAAGATATGTGTCAATGGAGTTAGTGTGATGTGGCATTTCCATCCCAACACAAAAAAATATAGAGGGTGATACGTGTCGGCAGATGATTGGTTGACAAGTTGACTATGGGCCCTATCGGGCTAAAATTGTTGAACATGCATCTAAAATATTCGTCATCATATTTATCGACTGAGAAATATCATATGTAGATTTAAAATGTTAAGTTCAAGATGGGGATTCAATCCTTAAAGTATCAGGTAAATTGGACCCCAGATTGTCGAGGTTTTATTTGAACATTTTTTTGGGAAGTCTGGTGCCTAAGTGACCCAGTTCCCTGATGCGGCGATGTTCCCGACAAATATTCCAACCTTCCCTCGTAAGCTTGGAGAGAAGGAGGATGATGTCACTTGACCAATTCATAGTAGATAGGTGTTAACACCTAGATGGATGAGCCAAGTGCTCCATGATGACGCGTACACCACGTCAATCAATGTGGGAGGCCCATGTGTGAAGTGGAGAGGGTGCCACGTGTTATTCTAATTTGTCACTTTGAGGGGGAATTATATGATGTGAAATGAGTGCCACGTGTCAGGTCAGGTGGAAGGTGATGATAGGTCCATGTGTCACATCAGGTGGCAGGTGATGATAGGGCCACATGTCACATCATGTGGCTAGTTGTGGCAGCAACACATGTCTGAGGTTCCAGCTAGGTCCCGAACCAGGCGTCGGAATTGTGAAGTGGTAAAGTTTTGGTTTACCCAAGGGCCTAACTTTCCGATACCTTGGTGGCTACATGTAACACCTGGTTAATAATAGGTGGTGGCATATGAAAAATCTACATGCCCTAGGTTCGAATTTAGACATCGAATCGGGTGCCCAAAGATGGGACATGTTTTTTTTATATGAGGGGTGATATCTTGGTGCCCCGGTGAGACGATACCTTGGTATATCGAATATCAGGGTTGTCAAGTAGTATTGGGAATAAATGAGCTAAGGGAAGATAGGATGATGGTCCCAGTGGAAGGTTACCATGTGGATTCCACACTAACAACCATGCCAATGACCACGTCTGCACGAGAGAGGCCATGTGGGTGCTACGTGGACAATTGGAATTTTTGACCAAAGAAGGCCTAGAACTATAGAATGTCGTACATTTTGATCAGATGCTCATATTTGAGCATAATTATATCCATTGAAAATCTCTTGGTGAGAAGAAGATGATGGTGCCCTCGAGAAGAGGCTTCAATATGGTTAAGAAAAAGACAATTTTTAATACTCGATTCCTTGAAAGGCACTTATGGGGTTGGGTGTCTTACAAAGTGGTATCGGAGCAGAGGTTCAAACACCAGGCCTGAATGGGCCAAGGATAAATCATGGGACTGGTATAACAAGGCCAATATAAGCCTATTAGAAACAATTTCTCTGCATTAAAATCTTGTTTATTATCTGCACAAGTTCCTTGATAAGAAGGATTGCAGATTTAAAATATTGTTCTCAGATTTGTTGCAACAAAAGAACTATTATCACTTGATGAATTGATAGCTTCTCCTATAGGAATTAGAATATGATGATAAGCATTAATGGTTTAATCTAAGGACAAAATGGCATAATCATGTCAAGGGATGCTTGAGTTCAAAAAATAAATAGACTGGTGGTTGTAATACTGCATGTAAGAATGGGTTGATGGAACCCCTAGAAATTATAATTGTTGCTTAAATAAAAAAACTAAACCCTCTATGTATAACTTCTCATGCTTAGAGGATTGATGGAAAAATGTGTAAGGTCAATTTAATTGACCTGTAATGAATGCAACCTATAGTTGGGATAACCTAGTTAAGAAAAAAAGTGTGGATTTTTGTGAACTAATGATAGTCCTCATAAAAGAGGTAAAATTATATGAACATATGAGCCATTTTATGAGCTCATGGTTGTACTAAAGGAAATGTATATGCCTATTGAATTAGGTACTTGTTTATGCATGAAAATTCAAGACGTGGATATGTTGTGATGCATAGAGTAATGATTAAACATGTATGTAACATACAAATATACATGTTATAACTTGTAGTGGGCTGTGAAGTATGGCCTGTTGATGGACCAATTTGATCAATAAAACCTGATGTTAGTAGGAGAAGTAACAACATGTATGAAATGACGATAATTTTACTACATATTTCCTTGTGAAGATAAGGCTGTAATGATTAATGAAACGTTGATATAAAGTTTGGAAAAGAAATTGCTTGAGAATTTTAAAAAGACCAATGGGTCAAATTAACACCCAGATGTGGATGATATCCATGAGTTTACGACTTAGTATGCTCAAGTGGAATCTAGAGGGGATATTAAGAAATATGTTTCCCTTGATAAAATCATGATGACCAAGGGGGGAATTGAGGCACAAGAAGAGTTGGAATTGTTAACTTGATGCCTTGGGTAGTGATGAAATTACCTAGTTTGTATTTCTAAATTGGAATTCTTTTGTAGAAGAAGGGGCATGTGTGGATTCTTGTTGGTTATTTCCATGAAAATATGGTAGCATAATTATGAGTATCCCTATGGGACTTTCATATATGAATAGAATGGAAAAGGTAGCAAGCAGTGAAATTGCATGATGGATATCTATGCAAGTATGTATATTCTTGAGTGCATGGATTGAATGTGTTATAGGGTTTCCTAGTGTGAGGGAATTTATGAATATGTCTGTGAGATACTCATTCTTAAAATACATGGTATGACTACCTAAATAAGTGATACGTGAGGCAAGATTTGTACTTTATTGGATTGGAGATTCCATGGATGCATGGCTGACCCTATGTAGAAGGATTTGAACTATCTTGTTTAAATAATAGCTTGAGGAAGGTGTACTTCTTCCTCAGGGAAAAAGATGTTGTAGAATGTTGAAAATGAAATGAGCAAGGATGCTCTGTTATTATGGATAGAAGGAAATATGATTATGACTTTGAAGATTGCATGAGAATGATTGTGAAAAATCACAAGTTAAATAATTTTACATAAATATGCATATGAAATTGTAAAGTCTGTCTATGGTGGACACACACAACATGCTAATGCATGTGATTAAGTGCATGGGAGCACAATTTAAAATAAATCTAATAATATAAAGATACATGTGTGAATGTATCATCTGAATGCATAGTAAAAATGCATGTTTATTGTGGTGAACCAAGATGGTTCACCAGGTAAATACCCAATGTAGGTAGGACAACAGGTTATAATTCATAAGGATAATATATTAAACAATAATGTATATGAATATGAGTTGATATTACAATGAGAAATAAGAGCCTTATATACCCACATAAGGTGCCCTTTCATAAAGAGATGTGTCTTTTCATTAAGATGTCATAACTCTTCATTAATATATTATTATATATTTATTTATTATATATTATAAATAAATATATAATAATAATAATAATAAATACTGAAGGCTTCCCCTTAACTTTTGTTCTGGCTCGCACTGTCTTCTCAATATGTTTTGTGCTTGTAGTTGCAATACTCGACGAAACAAAATGATATAGCCTTTGAATTCCTAAACTATTTTTTTTCATCTTTTGGGGAGTGACCCATCCCAAATCTACCTTCATTGGAACTGCTTGATTATTGATTGTTCTGATAGGGCTTCTCATTTTAGGCTTCCATACAAGTTGTTAGTTTTGTCTTTGTTCCTTTACAATGTTGTACTTTAGTTGTCGGTAAAAAGAACATTATTTATATTCCTCTTGACTTTTTAGTTGGTCGTAATGACTCTTGTGATCCAGATGACGATAAGGCACCCAAATATCTTTTGCATCTTGTTTTTTGGATCCCTCTTCAACTCTTCATACTATTGGTAATTATAGATCGGTGTTTATTTCCTTCTCTGAGGTCAGGATTTTTTTAACTGAAAGATTCTTGATTTCAATAGGCTCAAGTATTGCTTCTTCACTGGTCATTGCTTCTTTACTGTAAAATTGTTCTAACCTTTCCTTTTGTGATTTCTTCTCGTTCTTCAACTTCTTGATTTGTGTAACCAAAATTTGATTATGGTTCTTGTTATCTCCCAGTTTAGGGATAACTAAGGAGATTGTGTCTCGAGGCCCTCAGGTCCTAGACATGGAGTACCGAGAGCTAGATCGACTTGAGCATGGCCCTGGAGGGCCCATATTTTCATTCTTCAGTGCCTCCACTTTGTTAGCAATAGAAACATCCACCACCTCGAACTGGTCTTGTATCAGAGATGGGTCTTGCTCCATGAGGTAATGAGTCTGGGTATCATGGTATGTGTCACTCTGATCCTAAGAACCTTTGAATATGTGCATTTAATTATTTTTTCTTCTAACCGGTGATTGGATATTATACATCTCCACTTGACCATATCTGGGGGAAATTACAGGATGTCCTAGTAAGATGGTACCCATATAGTTTGAGTTTCCACTAGGGGGATTCATGAGAAGCCATCGTCTATTCCCGCCATACTTACCACTTTCCATCTTTCTCCCACTCATCCATTCCATTACATTGGTCTAGGAATTGGGTTGGCCAAATATTTAAGGGTTGTACCTTACCTTGTGGGAAGAAGGGGCTAAAGGCCCATAGGGTAAAAGTAGCTAGCAAAAGATAGAAGCCAAAGAATGAAAACTTGAGATGCTTCGCCCAAGGATCCCTAAGAAAGAAGCAAAAATATTCTCAACAAGAAACGAAGGGACCTATAAAAATAATAAAACAAGACCTAGTTAGAGGATAGGGGGTCTCATCACGAGCCAACCTATTGGGTCCATGGGCATGTAGCGGTATGACACTACCAATAGCTGGTCACCACACCAGGGTAGTGGCTCTAGGTGGCATAGCTAAGAGAAAGGGGGTCTCATCATGAGCCAACCTTCTCACTTTTGTGAAATTCTTATGGGTAACATTTCCACCACTGGTCACCACGCCAAGGCAGTGTCCCATAACTATCTTCTTGAAATAAAAATAAATAAGAATAAAGACAAAAGGATGAATGGGCTTGGAAACATTGGCATCCATGACAGGTGCAACTCACCCTCTATAGGGGCACCCAAAGGTAATCCATACATTTCCTTGCTATCACTGCACCCCTTTCCTAGACATCCCTTACCACCTCATCCACTCACATGGCTTAGATTTTATTTCTCCCGGAAACATCCCACATATAGTGAGCATTAGCCCAATAGGACGTCCCAACGTTTCCTCCAAAATTGTCTTGTATATTAGTATAATGTCTTTGAGCACTTGTCCGGGTAAAGGGGGTTTTATGCACATGTTTAATAAATTGATGATAAGATGTGATTGGAATTGCTATGTTCCTTGTGACTTATGATCCCATGGAGGGTGTATCTGTTGATGTTTCAGGACCATACCCAATGGACATGTACCCTTATGGACATGTACACATGGGGAGATGATTAGTTCAGACCTTCATGGGGTTGAAAGCCCACCAGATGGATGTTGAGACCCCAACAAGGGGCAGAGACATATCAAAGGATTGCACCAGAGAAAGAAGAGGACGTTCCACTAGAGGAATCTTGACAAACCCATACCTAGGATGGTTGTGCCCTTTCCACTAGGATTTATACCTTAGAAGGCCCATGACATCACCTAGGACACCCATGACATCATCCAATGCTTGTGGAGGTTTTGGGAGGAAGTTGTGTGCCAAGTGGCACATGTGGCAGGTTCCTGAGGCCCAAGAAGGCCTAACGTTTTTCTCCAGGAAGACAACGCTGCCCTAAAAGGGATTAACGTCACCCTAAAAAGGAGTGACATCATCATTTATGCTTGATTTAGGGTTTTAATTGTGACATTTAATGTAAAACAATATTTTGATGTAAACTGCCCATGTCGGCCTTTTTTGACCTAATGTAAAATTAAAGGTCAATGGTATTGTATAAGTAGAGTCTCTAAAATCTCATTTTATCATCATCTTTAACTCACACTTGTGTGAGCTCTGAAATTTGTGGCCCTCATTAGGGTTTTGGACTGAAATTTTAGTGCACACTTGTTGGAGGTGGACTACTTTTGGTGAATTTGGCATTTTTCTTGGTGGAAAGTCTACAACTAGGGTTTTAAATGATGATGCTTGGTGAATGTGAGTAAAATTTTTCAATTCTTCTCTTACTTGAATGGTTATGGCGTTTTACTTTACATTTTGTTATTATTTATGAAATTTATAGCCTAAACCCTAGGGATCAAGCACATATTATTGTCCTTGTTCTAATTTGCTATCTACCTACTAGATTGTGCCAAGGAATCGTTTTATCGAAGCCATTGCTAGGGCCTTGCCATTGTAACACCTGCGCATTTGTTACTTCACCCTAGCCTATTTTACTTTGTCATGGAGTTAAAGAAGGAGGAAAACCCACTAAGGCCTAGGGTTACCTACACCTTAGTATCCCTTTTCCCCTAGGGTTTGGTGGTTGAAGCCTTGGCTTACCAACACTTCATCCATCAATTCCTCTTGTCTTTGACTCTATTAATATCATTTTTCTCCTTCAATTCTTGTGGCCACTTGTTGAGTCCATTTTCCCTATTAAAGAACTCATCTAATATCTCTCTCTTGAGTGTTTTAATCACAACCTTCAAACATCTAAATCTTTGAACAAACTACTAACACCTTCTAACCCTAGATTAGATTGATCTACTAACCTTATTGCTGCTACTATTCGATTAAGTTACACTCATATTTTGCAACATTTAAAGATTCTCTAAGTGATTGAAAATATTGACTAATGCATAGCCTTATTTGCTTCTAATGAATGTTGGTGTTATGACATTGATGATAAAGTATTCATGCTCATTTTGAAGATTTTCTAAGGAATTAATTGTGAAGTATTGTCTTGTGATTATTACTAATATACATATTTGTTTACTTCAACAAAATATTAGTCAATTTATTTTATTAATAAAGTCTCTGATTATATGAAGTACTAACCATCAAGTGCTCTTGCAAATATAGTCTTATGTTTCTTTGTTCTGGGAAGGTACACTTCTGGTTTATTATTTCTTTAATGGTTGTTTAACCAGACTTTCTAATTGGTGGTGACTTGTGAGAGGGAACCTTTTACTTAGCCTTTATCCTTCACCTTCTCAAAACCCCAGGTCACTGGGGATGTCTCCCATGGGCATACCACCCTAAATAGAAAGAGACATCCTATTGAGGTGACAATTTAAGGATAGTCTCCTGTTACTTCAATTTGTCTTCATTTTCCTTTCCCTTCTATCAAAGTAAAAATTGTGTGATAACATTTTGGCATCGCTGTCGGGGAACACAGAGTCAATATTCCTCGAATGACACTTTTTCGGTAAGCCTTTCCTCAAGAATATTTATCTTACAAGATTACCTAGCGAATTCACTAAGGATGATTCCCTTATTTCTTTGATAATTTCAAGAAATTATTTGGCGACTCCACTAATGACGAAGCCAACCATGAAATCTCAATGGGACTCGATAAATTTCAAACCCCTAGACATGAGTAAAATCTCGTGATACCCTTGAAAAATGCCCTTGAAGTACGAAAAATGGCTCCCTAGATTCACTGGTAGTGATGGGGAAAGAGTTGACTATCATATGGTTGATTTTTGGTCCTTCTTTCAACTCCATCCTATCATTGATGATGTTGAAGATTTGGTAATGAAACTTCTCTCTGCCACTCTTCATGGAAATGATAAAAAATGGTATGATGATCTCCCTGTTGCTAGTATCACATCTATGGACCAGTTAGAAGAAATATTTCTCAAAAAATGGGGTATGAAATTGGAAGATATCCAAACATTACTAAAAAGACTCGAATATGTAAAACAAACTCAGAATGAGACTGTCAGGGATTTTGAGTTTAGGTTTGAGGATTTGCTATATTAGATTCCTAGTAGCCATTGTCCCGAAGACAAGTACCTCGTGTATCTCTATACCAATGCACTCTTGGTGCATTTGGGGTTTCTACTAAATAAAAAGGGTCCAAAAACAATCCATGATTCCTATTACATGGCTAGGAATATTGAAGATAATATTTCTTTGTCCAAGGGAAAACACATCTTCTCTCTAGGGGCCAAAATTGATGACCCCAAAGGTACCTCAGACACTCTTAGTTTAGAAAGATTAGTTTCCCTTGGAACCTTTACTGCTAATTTCCAAGAAGAAGGGGAACAAATTATTAAGCAACAAAATGCTAAGGGAAAAGATCTTGATAATTTTTTCCAACCCCATGGGGAAGAGAAAAGGATCATTGAAGACACAGTTGAGGAGTTGGAAGTGAACAAGATGATGAAGTATCGACATGCCCTCCTCTCTCTAATGAAACCATCCACGAGCCTTTTCCCCTGCACAAGAAGAAGAGAATGAGGTTAGTCACTTTCCTTTTCAGGATCTTGATAATGCCTTGTTTTATGATTCAGAGAAGGAAGAAGAAATGGAATCCTCGAACAAAGTAGATATTCCTTGTTGTACATATGAATATGGAGGGGAAACTCATGAGGATGAAACAATGATGCATGTTGAAAACACCCAAGTCCTCAAAGCTCCTTCGCAAGAAGAAACAAACACGGTAAGTTACCCTCCTCTCCAAAATTTTGATGATTCTCTACTTTATGATTTGGAAAATGAGGAGAAGATGGATCAGCGCTTGAATGTTTTGAACCCTTCATGTTATGATACAGATAGTGACATAGTTGATATTGATGATTTCATACATGTTGGAAGACGCAATTGGGATGTAGTTGGTTATGATATGGACCCCATTTATGACATTCAAATGATAGGTAAGTGCAGGTAAGTGAAGATAAGTAGGTAGGCATCTGCATTCATTATATATATACCATTTTCATTTCATGCTACAATAGTTTGTATTCACATTTGTACATATGCTTGTTTTCATTTTTTTATGATATATGATCCAGGGGTGATATCACCACCCCAAATGATTGCTAATAATCTTATGTTGAGATCAAGCAGGCCACAGGTTATGCTAGAGACGTTGAGGTTCTCATGCGCTCTACGGTGAGCACATGTCCTGGAGCCAAATATTATCCCCCAGTTTAGGGATAAATAAGGATATTGTGTCTTGAGGCCCTCAGGTCCTAGACATGAAGTACCGAGAGCCAGATTGACTTGAGAATGGCCCTGGAGGGCCCAAATTTTCATTCTTCAGCGCCTCCACTTTGTTAGTAGTAACATCCGTCACCTCGGCCTGGTCCTGTAGTAGAGATGGGTCTTTCTCCATGAGGTAATGAGTCTGGGTATCATGGTATGTGTCACTTTGATCCTCAAAACCTTAGAATATGTGCATTCAATTATTTTTTCTTCTAACGGATGCTTCAATATTATATCTCTCCACTTTACCATATCTGGGGGAAATGACAGGATGTAATAGTAAGCTGGTACCCATAGGGTTTGAGTTTCCACTAGGGGGATTCATGAGAAGCCATCGTTCATTCCCACCATACTTACCACTTTCCATCTTTCTCCCACTCATCCATCCCATTACACTGGTTCAGGCATTGGGTTGGACAAATATTTGAGGTTTGTACCTTACCTTGTGGGAAGAAGGGGCTTAAGGCATAGAGGGTAAAATTAGTTGGAAAAATATAAAATCCAAAGAATGAAACCTTGAGATGCTTTTCCCAGGGATCCCTGAGAAAGAAATAAAAATATTCTCAACAAGAAACAGAGGGACCCATAAAAATAATAAAATAAGACCTAGTTATAGGATAGGGGGTCTCATCACGAGCCAACCTATTGGGTCCATGGGTATGTAGCAGTATGAAACTACCAATGGTTGGTCACCACGCTAGGGTAGTGGCTCTTGGTGGCATAGCCAAGAGAAAGGGGGTCTCATCACGACCCAACCTTCTCATTTCTGTGAAATGCTTGTGGGTAACATTGCCACCATTGGTCACCACGCTAGGG
>JASDQU010254353.1:0-12078 GCA_032191745.1 Picea mariana | reverse complement strand
GCCACGTGGCAGTCATTTTGACATTTTTAGGGGCTGATTTGGACCAATAAAAATTGGAAATGTGGTAGTGTACAAACATGACACATGGTAGCCGTACAACATGACACATGGTAGGTACGGCGATGACATGGCAGGTATGGTGATGACATGGAAAGTATGACTGGGTAGCTGACTGTGTAGGTGACTAGGTTGATGACTGGACATTATGACCCATTCACAAGGTGACATGTGGACCAATCACAGGGTGCCACATGGCACCCTGAATTCGGCCAAAGAGGGATGGGTAAAAGTTTGTTCTGCCTCCGAGGGAATTGAAACCGCAACCTCCGAGTAAGGAAATGGAGTAGAAACAATTCACTAACCAACAAGGAAAGTGTGTTCCTTGTTCATAAAAATGGCCGAAATTGTATTTAAGTTTGGATTGGGCACGAAATTTGGGATAATCCCCGATCAGAGGGGAGGGTATCCACACAACCATAGGCACTAGACCAAGGGGCCAGGCAAAGGATAAGGTCCTAGCACTCGGCCACATGGCACTACATGCGACCAAGGTCCTGAAGAAAGAGGGATAACATGCATTTTTTCCCAAATATGCATTTTCTACCTTATTATTAGGTTTATTCATGACTTTTTATTGATTTTATTAACCAATTTTGGTTATTTGGCCATATCTTGGTGGATATTGGGCCAAATTGAGTGCCATGAAAAGTGGGATGTTGGGATTTGATCCCTCTACCTCATGGATATATAAATTAATCCACTGTGAGGTTTTAAACAAGAAAGAAGCAACAAAGAGGCTTGAATCAATTCGAGGAAGAACTTGCCAGGGTCAAGTAGTCTTGAGTAGTGTAGAGTAGTTGAGCTTTGGAGGCAGTTTTTGGGAGTTCTTCTACTCCATTTTCAGTGCCGTCTGTTGCATCAGGTTTCTGAGATAGAGAATAATATAGCTAGCTAGTCAGATCCCTATATGATGTTATTTTAATGCATATTGTAAATCATTGAATATTGAATAGAGAAAGCCTCCCTCACTGAAGACAAAGGCCCAGAGACGAAGGCAGATTTTTCCGAACGTCGTTATCAACTTCTTGTGTACAATTGGTTGATGTTTTTTCTTACTTTGTGTTATCTGATATTACTCTTAATTCTTTAAGTACTTTTCATTTTCATATTCACATACACCGCCAGAAAAACGTCTTGATTAAATTGAGGTTATAGTGTGTAATTGCTAAGCTTCGATTTTCAGATCAAGTGGTATTAGAGTAGGCTGACTTTTCCAAGAACTGTGAATATGGAAAAAATCTGAAAGAGATATAGACTCCAGGAGCTCAAGGAGATAAACCAAACACTTCAGTGAGAGAATGTTGAATTGCGAAGATTGATGCAGATTCTCGAGGAAGACATGAAAAGAATGTGAACGTTGACATTGACAACGGAAGCAAGGCTAGTTGGAGGAAGTCCTTCAGCTAGAAGCTCGAGTCCTATCACAGATGATGAAAATCATCCATTGCGGAGGGAATCAGATGAGGAGGATTCATATACTCCTGCTACTCTAGTTGAGGAGCAGTTGATAGGAGAGGCAATTGGCACATTCTTATCACTAGTAGAAAGAACTGATTACACTCCAACCTCACCTGTAGCTGATCAAGAAGTGGAGTCCAACCATCTAGATATTGTAGCATTTGAGAAAGATACCAAAGGATTCGATATAAGAAATCTATCGAAGTTCAGTTACCAGAAGGGGCAAGGCCTTGGAAAATATGGCCAAGGCAGAGCCGATCCGATTGAAGTACATGAGCTTCCACTCCGGAAAGGATTGGGATATACAAGATAATCTTCTGAGGATGAATGTCTAGTGATTCGTTGCACACACTACCAGAAGTTTGGACACGATGATGACTACTATTGGGAGCAGCATCGAGAATTCACACTAGAATGGTTTCGAACTCGTTAAGGTAAACAATCAGCTCTATTCAACAACGACGCAAACAGTGAATCACGAAAGAAAGGTAAATAGGTCAAAAGGTATAAATCACCTTTGCCCACCTTTACTGATGAGCATGCTAGAGTCATTAACCTTATCACAAAAATGGTTCCATGCATGTTTTCTAGAAGCAATAACCATTGTATTGCAGACTGTTGGGAACAAAAATTATATGGAAGAAAGATCATGGCGACAAGAAGTATGCCAAGACACAATGACGCGACATTGCAGGTCAAAAAGAATCTGCGAGAAAAGTCAGTGCAGCCAGGGAAGGAGTCAGAGAAATCCAAGGGGGATTACACTCAGTCAGGGCGCGATTCCATCGAGTTTCTTCCAGCAAGAAACACTTTATCACATTGTCAGAAGAGCAAACATCATGAAGGTAGTTGTTGGAAGTTTCATCTAGAGTTGCAGTGCTCAACAAAGCCTAAAGGGCCTGAGCAAAAGACGGATGCTGCAAAGAAACATAAGGACATTGTCGAGGAGCAGAAGGACCTTGCAAGAGGACAACAGGTGGATGTTGCAGAGAAGCAGAGGAATGATCATGACACTCTGTTGGCAAGATATGGGTCATCCGACTAGAACTAGGCAGATTTTATGCCCTATAGTAAATTGAGTCAATGTCATTGTCATTGATGTAATAAAAGTGATTTGATTTATGAAATCACTTATTGAGTCTATTTAATGTTAATTCTAGGTTGTTTGTCATTAGTCAATTGATGTAAGGATATGGTCTATTGATGTAATAAACCTTTTGTGGTCCAAAAGGTCTTTAGTGGGAAGGCGTGATCCAGATTTGGATCCAGGAGCTTGATGGGGCCCAAAAAGGCCTAAAACTCAATGTTCTTTGGATGACGTCAAAACATACATGTGCGTAGGCCTCGTCAAGACAAACCTAACGAATCTTTAATGGGCTCAAACGAACTTTGTATGCTCATGATATCGTGATTTGAAGTTCAGGTCAAGCTCATAAAAAGTCAAAGTCAAAGTCAACAGTTCATGCTGCTGATGTCTGCAGTACGTCAGTAGGACACGTGGTAGATGATGTTAGCATGACATCAACAGGACATGTGGAAGCACTAGGACGTGTCACGTGGTAGTCATTTTTGACATTTTTAGGGGCTGATTTGGACCAATAGAAATTGGACAAGTGGTAGTGTACGAACATGAAACATGGCAGTCGTACAACATGACATGTCGTAGGTACAGTGATGACATGGTAGGTATGACTGGGGAGCTGACTGTTTAGGTGACTGGTTTGATGACTGGACAATATGGCCCATTCACAAGGTGACACGTGGCCCAATTAGAGGGCACCACGTGGCACCCTGAATTTGGCCAAAGATGGCTCGGTAAAAGTTTGTTCCACCTCTAGGGGAATTGAACCCGTGACCTCCAAGTAAGGCAACTGACTAGAGGAAATTCGCTAACCAACAAGGCACGTGTGTTCCTTGTTCATAAAAATGGCTGAAATTGTATTTAAGCTTGGTTGGGCGCGAAATTTGGGATAAGCCCCGATCGGAGGGGGGGCTATCCACGTGACCATAGGTGCTAGACCGAGGGACCAGGCAGAGGATAAGGTCCCTGCACTCGGCCACATGGCACTGCATGCAACCAAGCTCCCGAAGAAAGAGGGCTAGGTCACATTTTTTCCCAAATGTGGGTTTTCTACCTTATTATTAGGTTTATTCATGATTTTTTATTGATTTTATTAACCAATTTTGGTTATTTGGCCATATCTTGGTGGATATTGAGCCAAATTGAGTGCCACGAAAAGTGGGATGTTGGGATTTGATCCCTCTACCTCATGGCTATATAAAATAAGCCAGTGTGAGGTTTTAAAGAAGAAAGAAGCAGCAAAGAATCTTGAAGCAAGTCGAGGAAGAACTTGTCAAGGTCAAGTAGTCTTGAGCATTGCAGAGTAGTTGAGCTTTGGAGGCAGTTATCAGGAGTTCTACCACTCCATTTTTAGTGTCGTTTGTTGCATCAGGTTTCTGAGATAGAGTGGAGTATATCCCTATATGATGTGATTTTAAAGCAGGTTGTAAAGAATTTAATATTGAATAGAGAAAGCCTCTCTCACTAAAGAAAAAGGCCCAGAGACGTAGGCGGATTTTTCTGAACTCCGTTATCATCTTCTTGTGTACAATTGGTTGATGGTTTTTCTTACTTTGTGTTATTTGTTATTGCTCTTAATTCTTTAATTCTTTGTCGTTTTCATATTCACATGTACCATCAGAAAAAGGTCTTGATTAAATTGAGGTTATAGTGTTTAATTGCTAAGCTTCGATTTTTGGATCAGGGCACCACCTTATAAATAGCATAATCAAACTAGAAAACATATAACACATTCTAATGCGCAGAGGATCAATCTCAATTCACATAGACAAAATCCATATGGGTTTTGAAAGAGGAGGCCATTGAAATGAGATATCGCTGCAAATGAGGACGACGAGCTACAAGAAGACGAGAAACAATTAGATATACAAGAAAATGAAAAAGATGAGTTTCAAGAAGCCAAAAAAATACGTGTTCAACCCCGAATGAGAAACATTACTTAAGTTGGCATAAATTCCATTGGCATTGATCACATCGGTCGATGATGGATAGAAAGAGAATTGGCTTATCCCACACTGGATCCGAAGAATTATCCTCACTATTGTGAACCCAGTGATCCGGATTTTATGAGCAGAACGAAATGACTACAGATTATTAGCAAATGCTTAACACAAAATAACAGAGATATAGTAAAACTGGTTTTCTATTCAATAAGGAAATAAGATAAAACTGTAAAATGCAGCGGAAAACAAGCTTACTGGAATGGTGGCAGCTTATCTCTGAGTACAGATGTGATGACTACGCTCATTTGCAAGAAGATGATTACAATGAGGCTCTCAAGGCCTTTTTACAATAAACAAGAGTTTTAAGAACCCTAAACATCCAAAAACCTAACCCTAGGAGATGAAGCGCCAAAAGTCATGTGAGCCCCGTTTGGGTAAGTCAGTACATCAACTTCCCCATTTAAGTGTTGAAATTTGATTTTCTGGTTCATTTGTTTATATACTTGTCACTATCGGTTGCATTTTAAATTAGACATTAATATTGGTGTTTTGTTTGAAATGCATTTTAAATTAAACATTAATATTAGAGTTTCGTTTGAAAGTTAAAATAAATTCATGACATATTTATTTTATTACAAATTTTTATAATTATTTAATTGTAAAAAATATTACTATAATTACAGTTTTTTTAATTTTTTTCCACTTCATTTAAATCTTTTCATAAAGATGAAAATTTTAAAATGATTTTTTTTCATTATTTTAAATTTTAATTTTGTTAGAAGTAAATGACAATTTAAAATAATATTTTTCATTATTTTCCAATTAGTGATTGTTTTTGTTTTCACATGCTGTTAAATATAAATGATAACTCAAATATCAACCATTAGTATTCACCATAGCTAAGCACCATTTTGAGATCAAGCTTTCCATACCATAGCTCACCATATTTCTCGTCTTGGAGCAATTCTTTTTTTCTTTGTGAGATTGGATGGTGATTGTAATTCATATGTGTGATTAAAATAATATTTATTTAATAAAATTAATTTGTTATATAAATTAAGTAAGTTTTTTTTCTTTGTGAATTTTGATGGTGATTATAAGAGGAGCAATTTTTTTTATCTTTGTGAGATTGGATAGTGATTGTAATTCATATGTGTGAGATTAAAAATTATATTTCTTTAATAAGATTAATTTGTTATATAAATTAAGCAATTATGATTAAAAATTATCTTTTTGAGTTTGGATCGTGATTATAAGAATTATGATTTTTTCATTTATTTTTAATAAAAAATTATAAAATTATAATTCATATAAAAAATTATATTTTATTATTTTATTTACATACAAATTATTCAATAATGTATATTTTATTATTTTATTTTAATAATATATATATTATTATTTTATTTCATTAATTATTAATGCTTTATTAATTTATTAATAATTAAATATGTTACATTATATAGTAATATAGTAATATTTTACTAATTTATTTAATGTATTTTTTTTATTTTTATTTTTAAGTAAAAAGAGGGTGTTGCCTACGATATTATATTAACAAAAAGATAAAACAGTGTTATAGCCGTCAAGTGTGCCACCATTTTACCAGAAATCAACATCACTTGGGGCTCATATGTTCCTTATAGATAAAAACAAAAGATTGTTTCACGATCTGTCATGCTCGATAGATGGCCATGCATCGTCTTAAGACTGTTTAAGGCATTGCAGAGATCTTTTTTATAAGCCTGGACTTGTCTCTGAACATTCAGAGCTAAAGCAAAAGGGAGCCCCAACATGGTTGGAAGTAAAAGAGAAAACTAGACTGAAATTGACTAGATCAAATAACCGGTGGCTTGTCATCCTCATCCTCGTGCCGCACTGCTCTGACCTACATGACAAACTCCTGGGCCCAAGTTGGGCATTTTTTATTTTCTGGGGCATTAGAGTATGCTTCAAAGAGCATATCCAACCTTGTCCCATGAGGAGGGTCCTATGCTCTTGGTTTTCCATCTGTCCTCATAGTTCAGACACTAAATCCAAGTGTGCCACATGAAAGAAGGGTGGCGGGGCACCAATATGTCCATGCATGGCTCGATTGGGAGGTGGTGTTGGGGTTTCGTCACCCTCGCCCATAGTGACCTTCGTTTCCCTTGTTGTTGCCTCGCCTGGAGTAACCACCTATGTGCCTGCATTGCCCACACCCTTGTCCATGGCTGTTGTGTCTTCATGGTGCTCAATTACAGCGCAAGTCCCCTGCAAGACCAAATCCATGTAAGCCACTTCCTCGAAATAACACATTCGGAATTCCTCACAAAATCCTCCCCTCATGCTTCCTCTTGCTTGAGGTTCCGGGGCAGTCAGAGTGTTTTCTGTGTAAGGCACTTCCTCGACATAAGAGGTTGGGAATTCGTCACCAAGCCTTCCCATCATGCTGCTTCTGGCTTGAGTTTCACGTGTAGTCAGAGTTTTCTCTTCCTGCATAGTGCTTGTGGGCTGCTAATTATCTGAGAGTGAGAGTTGTTCTGGAGGGATCTAAGCGTGCTCCTCCTTCACAAACTCATTTGCATAAACCTGGAGTGAGAGACGATTTGCCTGTGCTCTCTAACGAAGAATGGAGTTGGCCAACGAGAGTGCTCTTTCCAAATGTTGTCTCCTCTGTCGTTGAGCAGCGTGGGTGTACCAAGACGACCCACGAAGGGGTTTACCTCGCTCCCTAAGCATTGTAGTGAAGGAGTGGGTATCAAACGCACCAAGGCTCGGAAAAATCGAAAGGATGCAGAGGAAAACGCACCAGAGCTCACAAATGGTGGAAAGCTGCAGAGAAAGAATGAGCTGAATGTGACCATGCCTCCTCGCTTTCATAGGCTTGTGGGACAGCGAGACATGGCTCCGCATTAAATCTTCCATAATAAATGCTTGCAGGGCCAACCCTTTCCTGCGAGAGAGAGGTCGCTTACCCGGAGGTCGGCTGTAATGGCTTGCTCCCATCGTTAATGTTGAATAGATGGGGAGTGGTCTGCCACATTTAATATGAGGTTGGGCGTTGTACCAGGTGGAAGTGTTGTGCATCGTGTCACCCCATCCGGGGAATTCATTTAATGTATTAAAGGTATGAAACAATATTTTGTATTATTACTTTAACAATGTATTATTAATCTTTTATGTTATTATTATATTAATACTTTAAAAATGCACTAATTAATATTGTATAAATGTATTACTTCATTAATACATTATATTATTAACGCATTAATTAATTAATACTTTAATTTATACATTATATTAATATAATAATGTATTATTACTTAAGTTATGTATTTATTAAAAATGTATTAATGAATGAATTAATTAAATTAATCTATTACAATATACATCAATGTTATTCATATTCTTGATCACAAGAAACCATAATCATGGTCCACCATAATCAACCACAATAATTGTCAATAAATGTATTAATGTATTAATACTTTAATAATGCATCATTAATATATTAATACTTTAGCAATGTATTAGTTAAAAATATATTAATTTATTAATTAATTCATATATTACATTATTAATGTATTAGTATGTAATATGTTATATTATACATAATGCATTAATACTTTAATTTATATATTACAAGAATGTAATAATCTATTGTTGATGTATTAATAGTTTATCATGTTACATTGTCCATAATCTAATAATGTATTATTTTATTAGTATATTAATGCTTAATCTATTTTTTAATGCATTTAATGTATTTATTGATATATTTAATGTATTAATTTATTAATATATTATTGCCTTATTAATGTATTAATTAATTAATGCATTACATTATTAATCTATCAATCATTTAATATGTTACATTAAACATTAATATCAATTAATACTTTAATTTATAAATATTTATTATATATTATTAATGTTACATTACACATGAATACTTTAATGAATTAATATATTTGTATTATGAATTAATTTATAATACATTATACATTAATGTAATGTATTACTGAATATATTTATATGTTACATTATCAATGTACCAATCGATTAATATGTTACATTTATACATTAATACTTTAATATATTTATAAATCGATTAATCTTTAATTTATACATTTTTTATTATATATTAAATTAATATTTATATACTAAATTAATATAATATTAAATTATTGTATTAATTAAATGTATTAATATATTAATGGTATTTGCCAAAGCATGTTGGTCGTCAACTAGAAACAACCACTTTATAAAAGTGGTTGATATACACTATTGGTGCCATTTTTCCCTTTTCCAAACTAATGGTGCTGATAGAAGTATATCAACCACTTTTATAAAGTGGTTGTTGCTAGTAATAATATTATATTTGCATTCATTGCCATATTTTTTTGGTTAACAATTATTGTAACAAATACAAAATTAAATTAGAAAGAAGTCTTATCCTCGTGCTACCGATATTTTTTCAAGTTTTTGATATAACTAATTTAACATAGCATTTCTGGTTTTATTCCATATAATATTTAGATTTTGAAGTTATAATATTTTACTCCATATATATAAATTGTACAAAATTAAATTTTCTCTAACATATTGCAGCGATGTCACTTATGAAATAAGTATTAACAAAAAAAATATTATCTCTGTTAGTGTGGAGTTTAATGCCATTTAATATGATCCCGCAAAGACTACATTCATTCAACATGGCAAGGACAAGGTGCTATGTAGCTATCTCCCTTTTCAATCCATTCCTACATCATGTCATTACTTTTCTTCATTTCTTTCACTTGTTACTATTTATTTTTATAAGTATTTGGTTTCCATAAATAACCTAATTTTTTACATTATTTTTCCATATCATAGATTTATTACTTGGTCACTTATATTGTTCTCTATCATTACGTAGGTGGCATGAATCATTGGTACCATGTCATAGCCTGTAATAATGACTTTCCTATTAGAATACAACACTACAATTTTTAAACTCTAGCAATGTAGTTAGAAACCATATGATTGTGCATTCATGCTCATATAAATAATTGTTTAAATTTCCTCTACCTTTGATCTCTAAACATCTATTTGTTCCAAACCATAGACTAGTAGTGGTATATGGAAGTAAGAACACAAAAGCTTCTAGTGAAATAAAAACAACTGCTAGAATGATCTTCCATGTCATTTGTCCACTTGGAGGTTCGACTTCCAACTTAGTTACTATCATGTCACTTATATGATGCCATGTGCCACCTTCGAGCTTCTACTTGTTAACTTTTGAGCCTGTCATGTGTCTCTCTATGATCCCACAGCGTGCCTTTTCAGGGTTGACTTTTGGTCTAATTGACTTGAATTTTGACCCGTCATAACTTTTGCAAATGGACTCCGTTTGAATTTTCGCTTCTATTGCTGGAAAGATGATGACAAGATATTAACAATAATGTCCTTTTTTCAAACTTTTGAGACAAATATATTTTGATCTTTTATAACCCTTTATGGATCCCTGTGAGCGTTTGGGATTTTCCTGAACCTCTATGAGCATTCCTAAATCATCGTGGATTAAGTATTATGTATCTAGAAAAGATATTCAACATGAAGCCATTCTGAACAACATGAGTCTGAGTCTACACAATCACGATCTTTGATAATCAATCCTTTATGTCAGAATGTTTTAGCATTTGAACTAAAATTTGTTTGAACAAATTTGGAAATTATGTGGCATACTAGCCATAATCATCAACACTCGTGACTTAAATTCAAGATTTGTAACCAGTTTTTTAAATTCAAGATTTGTAACCATTTTTTAAGACATTACGATAACAACTTCACACAAGCTAATCATGTTGCTAGCATTTCATCCTCCCATACATGGACAAATCAAGGTTATTAATCGCATGGTGGTAGAATTTCTTTGTAGGTATAACAATAAGCATCATAGAACATTGGATGATGAGAGACTCTAATACATACGACCTAGCTACCAAAAAGTGTAGCATATCTCAAGAGTCAAGATTCGTTTTAAAATATACTAGTAGATCATTTGTTCTCATCGACATGGACCATGAATGAAAAATAGATAATGCACTCAAATTGAAGGATATGGTTTGTGAGAAATAAATGCACAAACAAAATATGTTTCAAATTGCACTTAAGTTGAAGGATATGGTTTGTGAGAAATAAATGCACAAAATATGCTTCAAATAGCTAGTGAAAAAGTTAAGGTTCGACACGAGCACAAACAAAATATGCTTCAAATAGCTAGTGAAAAAGTTGGGGATCGACGCGAGAGCACACTATTCCTCATTCATTCCACGATGTGGATTAAGTATGGTTGTAGCTACATGAGGAAATATTTAGTGGCCTATACAAATAGTTGAATCCTTTGAGATATGGTCATTCGATCATACTTGAGAAAATTGGGGAAAATACTTTTAAGCTTAACATTCCATCATACCTTACCTGGATTAGATCCAATATTCAACGTGGAATTGTCTCAACCATATTTTATGTTATTGCAAAAAACAATAAGTTGAGAAAATTGGGGAAAATACTTTTAAGCTTAACATTCCATCATACCTTACGTGGATTAGATCCAATATTCAACGTGGAATTGTCTCAACCATATTTTATGTTATTGCAAAAAACAATAAGTTGAGGAAGATGCTTTTAAGGTTAACATTCCATCATACATGGATTAGATCCAATATTCAACGTGGAATTATTTGAACCATATTTTACGTTATTGCTTAAAAAAAAAAATATTTGTAGTGTTTAAGAGTTAGAAGAGATCAACCTACATATTGAAGAGCCACTTGCACACCTGACACCATTATTCGAAAACAATTGTTCCATATAAAGATGCGAAAAAATCCTTGATATTAGGTGACAAAAGTAAGAAAAATCAAAACGTAATGTAAGTGGTATACAACAATTAAATCGGCATAGACGATCCCTCATCTACCTAAGTGAATAATTATGACCATCAACAATTAAGAGAAAAGGTTTAATCCGTCCGAAATCTTAAATAAAATCAAATTGACTTACAGAATCCTCCCTCATCGCTCAAAGGTAGCGATGAACATGACTGAATAAGTTGCTACAGAAAGTTCAAACATTTTGTTCTTATACCAATCTAGCGCACTTAAACTAATCAATAGCCAAGAGGGATAACAAACGTTTACACATAAAATCAATTCATATAATTAATCTAAAATTACAGTTTACAATTACTAAAATGTTAAAATAACAATTTTACATCAACCTGAAAAATCCGATCAGATTTTGGTATCAACTGAAAAACTGACAAAATAACAAAGCCGTCTAATGAGTCCGTATCCCACGCTCATTAGTATCAGCAATTGAGATGGTATTAAATTAAAAAAAAATACAAAATTCAACGACTAGATCCATACGTTTTCCTTTTACAAGGTTCCTGGAAAACAAATGAACGGACACATTCAACTCTCTACAAATAAATATATACAACGAATCTCTGCGCCACTACTTTTTAACGACATAACGTGGTTGGTGTAGTATATATATATATATATA
>JASDQU010254352.1:0-13778 GCA_032191745.1 Picea mariana | reverse complement strand
GGAAACAAGTGAGTAAACAATAGTGGCATCTTTAATCCCCAATCAGTATTCTCAACTAACATTGAAGCATCCTTCCTTCTTAACCTACTTCCATCTTCCATCCTATCCTTTCCTCTGTTGGACTAAGCTGGAGCGTCAACTATATTGACCTAACTTCAGATAGAACCCGTAAGCGGAAGTGTCATACATCTCGACCAAGCTTCCCCAACAAGCAACTAGCAATCGTCATCACACGTCTAGGGGAGCGTGACTTCACACAACCCTCCCACAACTCTAGGTTTCAGAGGATAAATGGTGGGAAATACCTCCACCCCTCCTCATAGAACTAGGGTCAACACCCTATATCGAGCCATACTGTGCAACTACTGTTCTTGGAGTCACATCATCAAACATCCACTCTGGGTAAGTCATGTATCCTGTCAAAACCACACTTACCATAGATCATAGTAATATTTCAAATCATAAATCAAATAATAAGTACAACTAATAGAACTCAATATTTTCTTGATGTCTACGACATCCCACTTACCTCAATACTATAGTCATTTGGCTATAACATAGCTCATCATCCTGTAGGTTAGTTCACCAATAACACATATTGATGTAGATACATCACAAATTTATATAAGAATCCATTTTTGCATTGACGTCCAATTAAGAATTTTTTTTCCTATTTACATCATGCATTGCATCTATTATACATTCACAATATAACGTGAATTGGTATACATGTACTGAACTTACCCATTTTAATTTTCATGTTTAAAAAATCAAATAACTATCTTTTTCATGAGCATATATCATGTAACATACAAATAGGCCTAGAGGTACACATATCAATGTCTAACAAAGTCTAAGTGACTCCAAACAAATTCTAAACTTTGAATTATCAAGATTAGTAAACAACAATGTTCTAACTACCTAAGGTCAAAATATGGGGCATTACATCTCATCACAATAGACAATAAAAATACATTTCACACTTTTTTCATCTAGTTTCTTCCTTTTTTTCATTTGGAACACTCGCATAAGCAATACAAAAAAAAATGTTTGAAAATGAGTGAAACTAGGTTTTTTTCCACTCCATGTCTCATACAGAGTCATATTTTTTCACACTTCTTGTTGGACTTCTACTAGTCAAATAAAAAAGTGTAGCTACACCTTCATCTGAGAAAATGTTTGGAAGACGTTTACCTTTCAACATGATCCTAGACATATCAACAATTGTTTGATTCTGTCATTCGTCCACACCATTCTTTTTAAAATAATGATTAAAATCATTATGAGTAAACTCTCCCCCTCCATATATCCATAATGTATTTAAAATATAACTACTTTTCTTCTCAACTACATATTTAAATTGTTGAAAACTAATAAGTTATCAAATTTCTGTTTTATGAGAAACACCCATGTTATTCTACTGAAATCATGCAAAAAATAATAAAATACTTATTTTTGTGGAGTGAAAAGGTTTGCATGGGACCACATATATCTGCATGTACCAGATCCAATGGTTTTTTTTCTCTCCAAGATTTTTCTCCTCGAAATGAGTCTCTATGATGCTTTCCCATAATGCATCCTTCAAAAAATTAATCAACCAAATAAATAAGAGGAAATACTTTGACCATTTGATTATTATGTAGTAACTTAAGCCTCTTATATTTATACTCCCATACCTCATATTCCATAGCCAATAATCATCATCATAACCAACTTTAAATCCTCTATTTGTTTCATAATAAAAATTGAAAGCATAGATTATGTTTTGCAACATGTTAATTTTGGCTATAATGTGATTAGTATTTTCTTTATAATACATCATGCATTCATTGTTATTAAAAACAACACGATATTTTTTTTCAATGAGCTTCCCCACATTGAACAAATTATGTGCTAAATCAAGAACATATAAGATGTCATTAATATGTTTTACTTGGCCTTGCTTTGTTTTTGTTGTGATTGTTCCTTTACCTTTAACTTCCTCTTTCTTGTCATCTACCAATATTACTTTAGACTTTGTATATTCATCTATCTTGAAAAAACTATGTTGTTTTCCAGTCATGTGGTTGTTGCAACCAATATCCAAAATCCATACCTCCTTGGAAATCTTGTTAGTTGAATTGAAATCCAAAAACAAAGTGCCCACACCTTCCTTTTCCTCATTAAAATTAACTTTTTGTTTTTTTATTTTCCAAAAATTACACATAATGGACAAATATTTTACAATAGAACTTTAACTTGGGATTTTCAAATTTTTTTACCTCCATCATTACTGTCATTATGCATTCCTTTGTTATTTTCATTAAAAACTCTTCCTAGACATATCCCTCCTCTATTTTCTTTCCCTCTTCATCCTCCATGAGTGTTCAGAACTTCGTCATGGGAAATATTCTCAACTTCATGACTTCTATCTTTGGAAATATTGGATTTTCTTGAAATGCTTGTTCAAAATATTCTTCAATAGATTTGTTCATCCTTTACTTATGAGATTGAAGAAATCCCATAAGATCATTGACATACCACTAATTTAAATCTTATATTCTTCAATAACAACAACAATAGCATCAAATTTTGAAAGAAGACTTCTTAAAACATTTTCAACAATTTTTTCAATCTGTTAAATCTTCCCCATAAGATATAATTTGATTCACTATTCCCATAACTCTAGTGAAAAAATCTTTCATAGATTATGAATTCTGCACGAAAAGAGTTTCAAATTATCTTCTAAGATATTGAAATTTAACAACTTTTACCTTATGTTTCCCTTGATATGCTTGTTGTAGCACATCCCATTCCTTGTTTAATCTTGTTGTTGCAACAAGTTTTGGAAAAATAGAATCGTGCACTTCTTGTTGGGTGAAAAAAATACCTTTTGAGTCTTTTTTTTTTCTATTTTCCCTTTATTGATCTCTTTTAACTTGGGTCAATCCATCAATAGCTTGATGATACATTTCTTTTGTATAACCATTTTCCACCAAATCCCACAATTCCTGTCAAAGAAATAAGTTTTTTCATTTCAATGCTCCAAAAACCATAATTCTCACCTTTAAGGATTGGTATTTGAGTCTAGAAAATATTAATACCATTGTTATTTTTGGCCATTTCTTTAAAATTTAAAACACTCATGCTAATAGATTTAGTATTCAAGATCTTCACAAACAAATTTAATCTTTCCCACCACTATAACCTGCACTAATAGCAAATGAAAAATTACGAGGAGACTATTATAATCAGAAAAACACAACAAAAAATACAAAAATTGAAACAAAACATCAATGATTTCAATGCTTCGGATTCTTCCTTCTCATTCCTTCTCTATTTCTCATATATGTAATGAACAAATAATACATTCATATATAGCCTTCAGGTTTCTACAAATCTGGAAATTGATAGAAATCAGGTGCAACTAATTGTAACCATGTGACAAAACTTTGAATAACCTAAAATTATTTTGAGAACACTGACTATCCCTAGTTTATGCTACAAATAATCTTATCAAATTTTTCCAACAATGTAATAGTCTTCCAATAGTTACAATAATAGAAATAAAGCATTATCTTCAACATAAAATATATATTTGTTGAAGATAATGATTTATTTAAAACATAAAATATATATATATATATATATGTTTTGAATTGGTTTTCACTAATTTATTAATAAATTCATTTCTCTCGATAAGTATCTAACAGTGGAAAAAATATAAAGGATTAATTTCCTTCCTATCATTTGTTTAATTAATTATTCCACTGACTAACTTTTCATAGTGATACTAAAATCAATATAAAGGGTTAATGTTTTTCTCAATTAGTTAATGAACTTAATCATTTTCCATTGTATTATCACTAAAATCATCACACCCTATTTTTTCACATTATATCATTCTTAAAATAAATACAACTACTTGATTATGCTAAATCATTTTCATTGTATCATCACTTAATTGAATGCATATTTTTTTGTATTATTTCATTATGTCATTATTGTTGAAAAAACCCCTTTTCCAACAACCTTGCTTTGTGTTTTTGTATGAATCCATCAATTGCATATATTGTTTTGTACACCCATTTTACCCCAATGAATTCTTTTTCAGTGGGAGGATCCACAAGTTCCCATGTTTCATGCCATTTGATTCTTGCAATCTCTTCACCCATTGCTTTGCACCATGATTCATGTTTTACTACATATTCAAAGAATAATGGCTCCACTTCAATCCAAGACATGAAAGCAAGGTTAGAATATCCCTAAATTTCATTGAAGTATTTTAACTTTCTTGGAGGAGGACTTGGAATTGAAGAAGGACTTTGATTTGAAGAAGATGATGGAGTGGAGAGAGTCTGAGTAGTACTTGGACTAGTTGTTTGATTTCTAGAAACAAAATATTCATTTTCCTATATAAAAATTCTTGAAATTTCTTCTTGCACTCCTTCATTCCAATCCCATTCTTCTTTTTCATCAAATAACACATCAAAATTAACCAAAAATATTTCATTATGTGGATTAAAAAATCTATAGGCCTTTTTCTCCTCACAATAGCCAATAAAAATAATTTTCACACTTTTTTCATCTAGTTTCTTCCTTTTTCATTTGGAACATGATAATATGAAATACAACAAAAAACATTCAAATGAGAAGCACCAAGTTTTCTCCCACTCCATGCCTCATATAGAGTCATGTTTTGCACACTTTCTATTGGACATATATTGATAAAATAAATAGATGTAGCTACAACTTCAGCCCAAAAAATGTTTATAAGTTTTTTACCTTTCGACATGCTCCTAGACATCTCAACAATTTTCTAATTCTTTTGCTTAGCCACACCATTCTTTTGGGGAGTATAGCCTCTTGTAAATTTCTTATTTATTCCATTCTTTTTTAAATAATCATCAAAATCAATACAAGTAAACACTCCCCCTCTATCTGTCCATAAAGTCTTTAAAACATAACTACCTTGCTTCTCAACAACAACTTTAAATTGTTGAAAAATAATAAGGGCATCAAATCTCTCTTTAACGAAATACACTCATGTTATTCTACTAAAATCATCCACAAAAATAAAATAAAAATCACTTATTTTAGTTGACTGATAAGGTTTTTATGGGAACACATATATATGGATGTACTATCTCCAATGGTTATGTTTCTCTCCAAGATTTTCCTACTGGAAATGAGTCTCTATGATGCTTTCCCATAATGAATCCTTCACAAACTTGATCAACACAATCTGTAAGAGGAAATACATTGACCATTTGTTCATTATGTAGTAACTTCAAGCCTCTTATATTTAGATTTGAATACCTCATATGCCATAGCCAATAGTAATTATCATAGTCAACTTTTAATTCTCTATTTGTTTCATAAGAAAAATTGAGAAAAAAAATTATGTTTTGCACCATGTTAATTTTGTTGATAATCTCATTATGATTTTCTTTATCATATATGATGAATTCATTGTTCTTAATAAGAAAAATATATCAATTTTCAGTCATTTCCCCCACACTCAACAAATTATGTGCTAAACCGGGAACATATAGGACATCATTAATATATTTTACTTGGCTTTGCTTTGGTTTTACTATGATTGTTCCTTTACCTTTAAATTCCACTTGCTTGTCATCTCCCAAGAGTACCTCAGACTTTGTAGATCCATCTATATTGACAAATATTTATTTGTTTCCAATCATCTAGTTGTTGCAACCACTCTCCAAAAGCCATATCCTTGGAAACCTTGTTAGTTTAATCAGAAGCGAGAAACAAAGTTCCTGCATCTTCCTTTTCCTCAGAAAAATTATCTTGTTCCTTTTATCTTTTCCAACAATTACATTCATCATGGACAAATACTTTAGAGTAAAAAATTTCTACATGGGATTTAAAAAAAAAAATCCTCCATCATTACTATCATTCTATCTTTCTTTTTTATTTGCATTAAAAACTCTTCTGCACCCTCTGCCTCATCTATTTGGTCGTCCTCTTTATTGAATTTTTGCAACTTTGSGAATTYATTATCCATAAGAATYYATTATAGAAGACCCTWTAATKCACTAGAAATAAATAGAAGACAAKAAGATSAAGTCAACTCCATTGAAGCATTGAGAAACACCTCTAAAAGAAACAAAATAAATAACATAAAGTTAAAAGACAAAAATGACAAGTTGGCCCTGCCACTAAATTAAGGTGAATTGAATAGTATAAATAAAGTTAAATTCATATCATCATTATATATCTCATCATATCTCCTCTTCTAGTGCACATTAGTCAGTCGTAGTTGCCAATTTCCAATTGTGTCAGTTTTGTGGTGCACTATCTTGTTTTAATGAAGCACCATACTTGAGGGATATTCCTCAAACTAGGGTGAAAATCTCTATGAGATTGGAACTCTTCATTTTTTTGGTAATGTATTCATGAACTTGGATTAAATTTCTTCTAGATAAAAGTTTGTTGGGTTTTTCTCCTGAGTTTGGGTTTCCCAAGAAAACTTTTATTTCTATTGTGCATAGTTATTTCTCGATGATTCTGTTATTTCTGCTACAATTTTATTTCACTTATAATTTTTAGTGTGTAATTAATCTATGATAACTGTGGAACTAAAATCTATTTGAAATCATGAAGTAATAATTATCACATTTGGAAAGTAGAAAAATCAACATGGTATCAGAGCAAGTTGAGAATTTCCATTGCACATGATATTTTCCACTACGCCAACATGAACTTGTCAATATCATTGAAAACTTATTGTAAATTCGTTGGGACTAACTCCACCACATAAAAAATCTCCTTTCTCCAATGCATTTATAGTACCTATCAGATTGTAATTTACTGAAATTTGAAATTTCACCCCAAACTAACTACAACAGTTTGTGAAGCTCACTGAACATTTATTGGGATAAGTTGGGAAAATTTTTGCATAGAGAAACTCACCCTTTCCTAGCACACCCACTTCATCTCTCATACTGACAATCCATCAAAATTGAAATTTTTGGGTATTCAGGCTTATTGACATTTTCCTAGACATTGAACCTTTTGTTTCAAATTTTGTGATTTCTTCTTGTCAAGATAATGGACACCCTAAGATATTGGAGGAAACATTGATGGTTTCTACTATAGTGTATGACATCTCAAAATAAAATGGAACAACAACAACAAGACTCGAGGTTTTCATATCATGTTTGATTGCTACATCTTAAGTAAATGTTGTAACTGGGACATCAATATTTAGAGGTCTAATAGTGTTGAGTACTTTTAGTATAAAATGTGTAGTAACACTTGAATATTTTTGGTATTATGATCATTATGTAAATTCTCATTGTTTAATACTAATGATGCACTTGTTTTCAAGATGAATTAATCTCTTCTCTAGACTAGTAACCCCATGAACGAGGTTAAATGCCATGGAGGTTACCATGGAGATGTTCTTGTTTTTTTTCTTGTTCTAGGAAGGTTACCATGAAGGAAGAATTGGTCAGAACACTATAAAAGTGTTGTTCTTGTATTTTTTTGGCTCTTATTCTGAGCAGGTCACAAGTGATATATCTAAGAGGGAGTTATAATGATGATTGTTATTTTTCCTATCCGTGTTCTTGTTCTTCTTATTTTTTCATGCAGGTCACAGGTAATAGCTCTAATATAGAGCTATAGTGATAGTTGCATGTGGAAATAGGTTAGATGCTATCTATTTTGAGACATGGAGAATACTATCTAGACATCACAGTATACATCCATCCGTTGAAGGAGAAGAGGATGAAGTTAGAACCTACTAGAAAGAAGGGTACACTTTGTGGGATACACATAGTATCATATGGAGATTGATAGAAAAGATCAGGAAGATCTGAAGGATGAAGGTACAAATCCCCCTATTCCATTTGTTCATCCTTCATACTATCATGAGGAGTTAGTAGAGATAGAATAACTAGTGTATCTACCTATAGATGTTGATATGAATAGGAAGAGGCCAACATGGATTTGTGACACATTGTAGGATGAAAAGAGACATGAAAATCCTAGTGGTACCTTCATAGAGTGAAAACGACCTCATAGGTTCTTGAGTTATATGGCATTGATTAGTTACATCATTGATTCCAAACCTTCCAGTTATGAGGAGGATAATGTAGCCCCACAATGTAACAAATAAGAGGGAGATAGTGTTCATAGGGACTCATCCCTGAGGATCCATTAGGGAGAAGAAACATCCTAGGACAGTTCATAGGAGATCAAGACTTCAAAGGATTTCAGCAGATGAAAAGGGTTCATATGGCTCCAAATATTGTATAGAATCAAATGGAGTCAAGTTTCGGAAGGAGAATGTGGACTCGGAGTGATCCTGGTCACAAAGAGAGTTAGTTTTCTCAGAGGGAGAGTTGATCATTTATATCGAATTCCCCCTAAGGTTTAGGTAGGTGAAATACATCTTCGAGGACTTACAAACATATTTCATGAGTTGAGGAGGCTAGAGAAGAGCTTCAGATAGAAGAGGATTCTAGGAGACGTGAGACCTCCTAAGAAGATTCCCTTATTTCATTAGACTTTGATACAATGATAGAGGAGGAAAAAATTCATGAGGAATGGGGTATGGATTTTATCTCAGTGGCAGAGGGAGAAACCAGTGAGGAAAACTAGACAACATGATTTTCTTCAGTGACATAGGGAGTTGGCTTCAGAGTTCGAGGTGGAGGATATTGAAACGATATACTATTTTTTTGGATTAGAGGTGTGAAAGATATTATATGAGATCTTCCTCAGTCATCGGATACTAATGAGGTTCAATATGATGGACTGTAAGTCCATGGATACACCTATGTAGAAAAATATGAAGAACTTGAGTAATTCTACTTTAGATTCAAATTTGGTGGATCCCATGATGTACATGAAGTGGATTGGCTCCTTGATATGACTGGTTAATACCAGGATAAATATTTTCTTTGTAGTAAGCACCTTGAGCTAATATTTGGTTGAAGCCAAGGAAGTTCCATTGGGTTGCAGCGAATCATGTGTCAAGGTAACTGCATGGTACAATTGGATATGGTCTCAAATATGTCTCAGGTGGTGAAATGATGTTGTAGAGATATACAAATTCCAATTGGGCAAGGAGTGAAATAAACAAATTGAGCACCTTGGTATGTTTCTTCAACATGGGATCAATTACAATTTTAGGAAATCGAGTTTCTATAACACCTAATACAATAGAGACATTGTATATTGTATCTGGTATCACAAGTCATAAATTAGTGTGGCTTCAAAGTCTTCTTGTGAGACTTCATCCGAGACATGATGAAAAACGGAATAGTGAAGCTCCAATACATATCCACAGATGAGTATATTTCATATAATTAGAGACATGATACAGAAGGGAGAAATGAAGATCTATTATCTAGAGACAAACTTGGTGGGATACAGAATGTCTCCCTCATTGAAAGGGAGTGTTGATGATTTGTAGTGAGAAGATATTGACAGGGGTGTACCTGTGGCCCATGCACAGTCTTCGAATTATAGAAGACTCAAGGTGATGTTGTTTCTTCAGGACGAAGCATCAATCATTATTATCCCATGATTGTTGATTTAAAGAGTGGATAATTACATATTCACTTACAGGTGTTACATGGAAAATTTTCACACTACTTAGTGTGATACTAGGTGTCGCACTTATGTCACTATTTCATTAAGTATTGCACTTATGTACAATTGTGTTTTTGAGTGTCATAATTATAAAATTAGATTTTCCTAAGGGTCACATTCATGTTTCATCACTCTGAAACCTTTGAATAACACTTTTTCATCATCTCTATCAATTGAAGAGAAGAAAAAACCATTTTTAAGATAGAAAACATGACTTTTACCCTCAATTTTTGGCTTAGTTGGGGCACTGACTCCCCCATCCTATGGATCAAGGAGTGTCAATATGAGGGTGAGACCCCTTGCGAGAACAATAGGGAACATCAATGACACCACCTTCTCATGTCACTGAGAGTGTTAACCCTGTTAGGATGGTTTTAACCAATCCCACCTTATTTTACGGTTTGAATCCGAGATACTTTTGGTGGTTATGATCGAGGTATGATTCATAGAATCGAGCCTCTCCTTTTTTTTTAATAAATAATAAGTTATGGAGGAAATATATCTACCTTCCATTGATATTTTAATTTGGTTGAACCTCCCAAATCCTCTATATAAACAAGGTCTCTCAAGGGTGAAAGATATTAGAAGGAGTTAAGGTACGAAGTATACCAAAATTTAGTTTTATTTGTCATCATATAGTAAGGGGATGGATATGAGGATCATTGGAGGATTCTTTCAATTCCCCATGATTGTAATTTCCCTTGTTTCTCATATTAATGAAGTTGGCCTATTTCCCTATTTTTATCTCTTTTCAGGTTTATGTATAAATGATTGTGGCATGGTTATGATAATTTTTATCTAACTTGGTACAAGTAGTAGAAAAATATGATAGTTCTTTTTCTTTACATATATAATACATTTGGAGATGGATTGGATCCAACACTTGAGCAATAAAGAGAAGTGAGGACAAATGACACAAAAAAGTTCCTCTTTCTCTTCCTCTACCTCTCTTATTTCATGCGTAAATAGATGGAAATATAGAATGTTAGTGTCCACTTGTTATTGTTGTCTTAGTTGAAGAAAACCCAACTAATGGGAGCTCCACCTATATGTAGGGTGAGATTTATCAAAACAACATGGGCTTACCTATAAGTGACACTCACTCACAAGGGTGTACTTGTGGAGGTGAGTGGCATGAGCATAGTCTTCAGGATAGAAGACTTGTGGTGCTAGTATTCCTCTAGTGTGTGATTTCATTGTGTATCATTCTCCCAGGATTGATGGTTTAACCAGTGCATAATGAATTATTGACTTACATGGGTTTAAATATAAATTACACTCACTCACAAGGGTGTACATGTTGTGGTAAGTTTCCTTGGTAAGCTTCAGGTGGACATTCTCCTAGATTGGGTTGCATACCAATGGAGATAGGATACCTTTATCACAAGGGTATACTTGTGGTAAATGAGCCCAGGTGTAGTCCTTACTTACAAGGATTTACCTATGGAATCGAGGTGCTTATACATTTCATATAAAATTGGATGTCATTCTCCTAGGATTAGTAGTTTAACCAGTGGAGAATGGAAGATTCACTCACAAGGGTTTACCTATGGTGAAATTCACTCAAAAGGGTGTACTTGTGGAGGTGAATGGTCCAGGTGTGGTTTTATTTGAGACCCAAGTTGCTAAACAAAGTTGTACGGAGATAGATCATCAACATGGATCATGAAGAAAGTGTTCTATGACAAAAGAAATTCAAGTATGGAGAATGTTTCCCTTGTTGAGAGGGAATGTTGAATTGTTGCAACTACGGGAAGTGATTCTCCCTAAGAAATCATTATAGAAGACCCTCAAATTCACTTGAAAGAAATAGAAGACAAGAATACCAAGTCAGATCCATTGAAGCATTGATGAAATACTTGTAAAAGAAAAAAAAATAAAAAAAATAAAGTTAAAATACAAAAAAGACAAGTCGGCCTTGTCAACAAATTAAGGTGACTTGACTAGTATAAATAAAGGGATATTCATTTCATTATTACACATCTCATCAAATCTCCACTTCTAGTGCACATTATCCAGTTGTAGTTGCATTTGCGTTTGAAGTTGCAGTTTCCAGTTGCCATTTGTGTCAGTTTTGTGGTGCACTATATTGTTCTAGTGATCTGCCATACTTGAGGGATCTTCCTCGCACTAGGGAACAACTTTATATGAGATTCAAACTCTTCTGAGGGATCTTCCTCACACTAGGGAACAACTTTATATGAGATTCAAACTCTTCATTTGTCTAGTAATGTATTCATGAATTTGGAATGAATTTATTCTATAGAAATGTTTTCCAAGTTTTTCTCCGTTGTTGGTGTTTTCCCAAGATAAATATTCTGTCTATTTTGCATGGCCATTTCTGTGTGATTTTTTAATTTCTGTTGAAATTTTGTTTCACTTGTAATTTTCAGTGTGTAATTTATTTATGATGACAATGGCATTAAAATCTAGTTGAAATCATAAAGTAATAATTATCATATATGGAAATTAGAAAAATCAATACTCTTCCTCCTCCATGAGTGTTCTCACGGGAAAACTTCTCAACTTCATGGCTTCTATCTCTAGAAATATTTATTTTTTCTTGAAAATCTTGATAAAATATTTTTGAAAATATATATTCATCCTTGGTCCTGAGATTGAGAGATCCCATAAGCTCATTAACAAAGAACTGAGTTAAATCTTTAGATTCTTCAATTACAACAAGAATACCATCAAATTTTTCAATAAGTCTTCTTAAAACTTTTTCAACAATTTCTTGATCTCTTAAATCTTCTCCATAAGAACTAAGTCGATTCAATATTCCCATAACTCTAGTGAAAAAAACTTGCATAGTTTATCAATTTTTCATGGAAAGAGCTTCAAATTGTCTTCTGTGAGATTGAAATTTAACAACTTTTACCTTATGTGTCCCTTGATATGCTTGTTGTAACAAATACCATTCCTCCTTTGATATTTTGTTTGCAACAAGTCTTGGAAAAATATAATCGTGCTCTATTTTTTGGGTGAAAAAAATATATTTTGAGTCTTTTTTGTTTATTTTCCCATATTTCATATCTTTGAAATTGGGTAGCCAACAATATATTGAGCATCCACTAGTTTTGTATAACCATTTTCCACCAAAACCCACAATTCCTGTGAAAGAAACAAGGTTTTCATTTTAATGCTCCAAAAACCATAATGATCACCTTTAAAGATTGGTATTTGAGGCTAGGAAATATTAAGACCATTGTTATTTTTGGCCATTTCTTTCAAGTTTCTAACACTCCTACAAATAGATTCAATATTCACAATCTTCACAAAAAAATTTAATATTTCCCACTACCGTAACCTACTCTGATACAAAATGTAGAATTATGAGGAGACAATTACAATAAAAAAAAGCACAACAAACCATAAAAATATTGAAACAAAACATCAAATATTTCTATGCTTGAGATTATTCATTCCCATTCCTTCTCTATTTCCCATATCTTTAATGAACAACTAATACATTCATATATGCTTAAGATTTCTACAAATATGGAAATGACTAGAAATCATCCGCAACTAATTCTAATCATCTAAGACTAATTCTAAATAACCTTAAATTATGTTGAGACCATTTTGTAACCCTAATTTATGTTGCAAATGGTCTAATAAGTTTTTTTCGACAATGTAATAGTCTACCAACAATTATAGTAATATAAATTAAATATTACCTTCAATAGGTTTATTGTTGTTTAGATTCCATAAGAGTAAAGTTTTTTTTTTATTATTATTAAAAAATATCACAAACCATCCATGCAGCCTCAAATTTTGAGTCTAGATTGAATTTGATGGAAACTAGCATAGATCCATATTAACTATGGATATATCATTCGTTGAGAGGGATCAAATCCCTCATGGTGAAAACCTCATTTTAGAGTGAAAAAATCGAGGAAAGGTTTATACCTCGAGGGATTTTATCACTCTCGGTGCATGATAGATCCAAAGTTAAGATAAATCTACACTAGTTCCAGCCAGGGGAAGGAACATGAAATTTTTAGATGATAATATTTATCCATATGTATATGTTTTTTTTTTTTTAAGTAAAAAGGCGAATCATGTTATATTAAAAATTCAAAAATAAAATACACCATGACATACAGGTGCCAGCTGTCGCGCCTGTGCAGGAAACCGAGATAGCTGGCATGTCCAAAATAGCATGC
>JASDQU010254350.1:0-16083 GCA_032191745.1 Picea mariana | reverse complement strand
TCACTCGGCGACTGTGATTTCTTGTAACCTCTTTGGTCAAACCCTTGTTCTGTTTTTGCTGAAAGCAGTCTCGGCTTCGACTCCGTGCTGGGTGAATGCAAACTTTGGGTGTAATTTGGAAACAATCCTGTGATATGCCGATTCTATCTGATTTGATGGTGTCGGGCCTTCTGATCCTTTTCTGTACCTGCGTCGCCGAATGCAAATTTTCCATTTCGGGTGTGATGATAGCCGCACGTGGGTTCTGGAAAGATTTTGGATCACTGTCATATCCTGGTACACAAGCTTGAACTTCCATGATTGCCCGCTTACACCAGCGCATGTCTCGGATCTTGTTGTGACGTGGGGGTGATCACCCCATCATTTCGTGCATGCATGGATAATGAGCACGAGATTCGTGCTTCATGCAGCTACGGTGTTTGGAGAACATTCCTGCTATCGCGCTCGCTTGCCACTTTCATCAGCACGCGAACTCTTCGGAAACCCCTGTTAGCTGCGGAAAGTGAATACTTTCCACAGCGCACCGTTTGATAGGAAACTCACCTTAGCCGCGGAAAGTAAAACAACATACCACGTCATTTGAAAAACGTTCCTTAGCGCGAAAGTAAGTACTCTCCACAGCGTGCCACGCGCGAACTGTCTGTCAAACTTTTCGCGCCTTGTCACTTTCCACAGCGCTTTGAACTGATGAAACGACATCCTTAGCTGTTGAAAGCTATCGCTTTCCACAACGCACAATGAACCTTTTGAAAATACGTTAGCTGTGGAAAGCAAAAATTACATTTTTGAAGGAGAAGACTTTATGGATCGATTATTTCCTAAGACACACCAAAACCAAAATTTTTTTCAGCTGTTAAAAACTCAAAAATGACTTGAAGACACTAACTAAAGCTATGGTATCAACGCAAAACTCAGCCGAAAGGACGGTTTCATTTTGGGAGTTAACAAGTTCTACAAATTATATCATGTGTAAATTATTCCTTATTCACAACGATTAATGAGAATTCTTTCATTCTTTCTCTCCTTCTTCTTTCTCCAATTATCTCTGCAAATGTGTGTATTATTTTTTAGCTAGATCTATTCTATGCAGGTACAACATATTTACATGGTATTAGAGCTGACGAATTGCTAAGCAAAAGCTACACCAATTTTTTTTGCAGGTACAAAAGATTGAAGACAACGGAAAGATGGATTTCCAAAAAGAATTCATTCTTACACCTTACAACTATTTTGCATGGAAGGAGAAAATATCCATACATCTCTGAACCAAAAGGTTGTACATGTTAACCTTGAATACAGATACAAAATTGACATGAGCCATAGAAAAATCCAATTACTTAAATTGCATGGATGAGACACTCAGAACAATTTGCTATTATTTCTCCTGATCTCCTTTTTCACATATCTTCCTGTAAGACTCCCAATGAAGCTTGGATAAACTTGGAATGGCTCTTTGGAAAAATATATCATATGAGGGGACACATGCTGGAGGTGGAGCTTCTCACATTGGATCCAAAAATCTTCGAGAATATCCAATATTTATTTACAAAATACGACGATTTACTGTTGCAACTCAAAGCTTGCGGGGTTGATAAATCGAAGGAGGAGAAACAAATGGTTCTCACCATTTTCTCCAAGCTTGGTCCTGAATTCTCTGTATTCGTATCTACATTCCATACTGTCAGATTTGCCTCCGGAGCCACATGGAATATGCCTTCTTTTGAGAACTTTATCGAATCCCTAACACAAGAGAAAACCAAGCTCATCAACATGGGAACAATCAAAGGCCTAAGGGCGCATGCAATTAATGTGCATGATGGAAGCCACAAATATCAGAAATCTAAATGTAAATATAAATAGAAATCTCATGCACATCTGAAGAAGGAAGGGTACACAAAACCCTTCACTGATGCCTCCATATCCAAAGGGGAAAAGAGAAGAAAAGGGAAGAAACACATGTACTGTCACAAAGAATTCCATTCAGAATCCGTATGCATGCAAAAAAAAAAAAGATCTAATGTCTCAAATACTTTAGAAAAACAACCTTGGATATCACATCCCCGAGGGTGAAAAGAAGAAGAATCCAAAAGATCCGAATTCCAAGAAAGGCAATTCTAGCCATGCCTTGATTTCCATCAACTCCTATCTCGATGCTTGGATCGTAGATTCAGGAGCATCACATCACATGGATGCCTCAGAAGCAGTATATTCTTCATTGGATGCATGCAATGGTCTTCCTATTATGATGGGGGACAACTCGTATGTCGAAGTCACCGGAAACAAGAGGATTGAACTCACCAATGAAAGCTTCGAGAATGTGTTGCATGTTCCCAAACTTTCCATCAACCTTATCTCCGTGTATCAGATGACGAATTTCGACACCATAAATAAATTCATATTCACACCAAATTCCATGGACATCTATGACATGAAAACCAACTCTAGGTTTTCTATCGGTGAGGTAAATCATCAGTCTAGATTGTATACATTTTATGAATTCATTGAACTTGATTCTGATTTACTACTTACTCATACTGATGAAAGTAGTAGGATATGGCACAAAAGGTTTGGACATTTGAATTTTGTATACATGCAACAACTTAGAAAGCACAAATTGGTTGATGGTCTACCAAAAATCCATTTCTCCAAGGGAGTGTGTGAGGGATGTGTTCTCGAAAAACACCCTTAAGAGAAATTCGACAAAGGAAAGTCTCAGTGAGCTTCCACACCTTTAGATCTGATCCACAATGACCTTATGGGTACTTTTCCACATCCATCCATCAACAAAGAAAGGTTTGTTCTTATTTTTGTTGATGATTTATCACATTTTTCTTGGATCTACTTTATCAGGAAAAAATCCGACGCCTTTCTACACCTCAAAGATTTCAAAGCCCTGGTTGAGACACAACCCGGAAAGAAGCTAAAAATCCTCTGAACTAATAACAAGGGAGAGTGTGTAAATCATTAGATCCATAGTCTTTTCCATGAGGCAGGGATTCCGTTGCGGCACATAGTTCCATATAATCCACAACAAAATGAAGTTGTTGAGTGGAAAAACATATCTCTAAAGGAGATGGAATCTTGCATGCTGCATGCAAAGTCTCTACCACCGAGACTATAGGTTGAAGCACTTAATTGTTCAACATACATCCAAAATAGATCTCCCCATAGATATATCAAGGATAATACCCCCTATGAGTCTTGGAGAGGCCTTAAACCAGAAGTGACCCACTTTCACATTTTTGGTTCACGTGCATGTGCCTGAACTCCCTCTGAAAAGAGGAAGGCGCTTGATCCACAGAGCACTGAGTACATTTTTGTTGGCTACCCCGATGGTGTGAAGGGATATAGGATTATTGATCTTTCCTTAGACCAACTCGTCATTGAGAAAAGTGTCCCATTCGAGGAAAGTGTCTCACATGCACCTTAGTAGCCGCATGCAGACACCTTCATTCTTCCACTTGTCCGAGATGATGAACATGCACATGCCGACTTGTCTTCAGATGAGAGTTCTGATTTGGAGGACTTAGATGATTTAGATTCAGAGTCAGTACAATCATATGCAGAGTCAGAGCATCCATATGCAATTGTAGAGCCAGATCAAAGGCATACGTAGGCATAAAATACTCTTCAAGATGTAGGGGATCTCGTTGGTGATCTAGCTGATACTAGGAGGACTCGATCTGATTTTGAGGAGCCTCTTGTTACACTCACTGTCATTGAACCATTTCCCTGTAGGCTTCTTTTCTTGGTTCAATCTTCATATCCACAGTCTTATGGCGAGGTTGCTAGAAATCCCTTTTGGGAATCCACCATGCAGGAGGAGTACAACTCCTTCCTCGAGAACTAGACTTGGGATATGGTTCCCCTTCCTTCTGTGAGGAAACTTGTTAGATGCAGATGGGTCTACATGACTAAGAGAACAATAGATGGAAAAATTAGTAGATACAAATCCAGGCTTGTTTCCAAAGGCTTTCAACAGGTTCATGGTATTGACTATGATGAGACGTTCACTCCAGTAGTGAATATGGATTCCATACGATTGGCACTCTCCATTGTGGCAACCAAATTATGGGAAGTCCATCAGATGGACGTGAAGAATGCATTTCTTCATGGTGATCTCTATGAGGAGATCTACATGGAGCAACTTCAGGGATTTATGCAGGACTTGTCTTTGGTATGTCGACTGAAGAAGTCCCTTTATGGCCTCAAGCAGGCTTTGATGGAATGGTATTCCAAGATGGACTCGTACCTGCTATCATAGAAATTTGTATGTTGTAAATTAGAACCGAATGTCTACACAGTCAGGACGACTGATTCACTTCTACTTTTAGTTATGTATGTCGATGATTTGCTGATCACCGAGTGCTCGACTTCAACGATTGCTGCAGTCAAGAGGATTCTACATGACATGTTTTTGATGATGGACATAGGTCCACTACACTTCTTTCTTGTACTCGAGATCAGTCGGGATGCATCATACATCAAACTGTCTCAGGGAAAGTATGCACGCAATCTCCTTGAGATATTTCACATGATAGACTTGAAGTATGCTCTGAATCCTTTCCTATCGGCAGTCAAACTTGAGGATGGCGGGGAGACTCCACTGGTTGACATCACACTGTACATACATCTAGTGGGGAGCTTGTTGTATCTCACACACTCCAGGCCAAAAATCTCATATGCAATTGGCACAGTTTCCAAGTTCATGCAGGAGTCGCATGAGCTACATTGGAAAGCTTCAAAGCATATCCTTCGATACCTATTGGGCACCATTACCTTTGTGATTCATTATGCAATAGAATATACATTAGATCTCATCAGGTTTACTGATTTCGACTGGGCTAGCGATAACACTGATCACAAGTCCACATCTAGTAACTCACTTAGTCTTTGTTCTAGGCCTATCTATTAGTTAAGAAAGAAGGAAGCTTCCATTGCTCTATCTTCAGTCGAGGAAGAGTATAGAGGGGTAGTTAACATAACCATTCAGGTTATGTGGCTACAACATTTTCTCACTGAGTTGGGCATTCAGTTCCATTGGCTGATCGTCATCTGGTGTGATAACCATAACACTTTGAAGTTCTGCAGAGATCCAATTCAGAGGTAGTGGACGAAGCACATCGAGATCCACATGCACTACATCTAGGAATTAGTACATGAGGGGATCATCAACTTACAATTCTATCCTTTAACAAAACAAATGACAAACATCTTCACCAAGACCTTCACTGAGCAAAAATTCCATTCTCTACGAAGTCGTCTTGGAGTGAAGGACACAGTTTCCTAGCAACTGTAGTTCTTCTTTTTAAATACATTGTACCTTGAGGGGGGGTTTTTCCCATGAGGTTTTCCCTCTTTACTCACTTTTTTTCAGTGTATCTTTTGTATTTGGGTACCTAACATGGCCCATTGCATGGACCCATTCTTTATTTTCAACATAGTGATGTTAAAGGGGGTGTTGGAGTTACTTCACACACACATAGGATTTATTTTTCCTAAGGTTTTTCCTTGTTTATTAGTCATAATTAGTCATTATCCAGTCTCCTATATTTTAGGGGAGAATATTCCACCTAAAGAATATTCTCTTTCAGTTGACACTTCAGTTTGACTAGTTGAGTTTAGTTTAGATTCTGCATTGGTTTTGTCACCATGCAACATTGGGATCATCACTATATTGGAACATTACCCTTGATTTCCTGAGTTAAATCCTCACTAATCTCTGTTCATCCAGTTAACTAAAGACTAGTTGACTAGTTAACTCAACTAGGTGGCAGTTCACTCCCGTAACTTCCTGAGAGACTAGACTAGGTGGTAGTTCACTCCCGTAACTGCTGGTGTGTGTCCATATCACTCTAGACCACCACTATGGTGCATTTTTTCTCCTCCAGTGTGCACTCATTTAGTTATACAAAGTATATCATGTGTAAATTATTCATTATTCATAACGGTTAATGAGAATTCTTTCATTCTTTCTCTCCTTCTTTCTCCAATTCTCTCTGTAAATGTGTGTATTATTGTTTAGCTAGATCTATTATGTGTAGGTTCAACACATTTACATTAGATTGAGAAATTAGATGGAGGGTATGTCATATCCATTTTTGAGGGTGATTTCTTTTGCAATCTTGAATTGTTCAAAGAAGTATGATATTTTCACCTACACAGGCATCTAGAGGCTCCTAGTCCATAAACTAAGATTTTTTTTTTTAAAGAGTTGTTGCATCACATAGAAAAACACAGAGATTTCATAGCACCCAACACTATAGATTCATCTACACAGGCTGTTCTATGATTGCGCTACCAAATGCACTACAAAATAACCTAGCCAAGCACAAGAAAGGCGCTACAAAATCTGAAGAGAAGTTTTATAGGGGGCACTACAGAATCTATAGATCAACTTTTCAAAGGGGTGTTACAGAATATGCAAAGTAGTTTATAGGAGGGTGTTATAGAATTGGCTACCAAATGCACTAAGAACTGGCCATTACAATTAGAGGTTTTGAATTCTTGACTTCTTCTTGAATTTGATGATCTGGAGGGGACCAAAGATCAATAGGTGGTAGCTAGAGATCAACATATGAGCTTGAAGGAACCATGGAACTAGAGAAGGATGTGCCCAAGTAGCAAGACATGTAATTTAATTTTTGTTAAGAGTGGTTGCCAACATGGCTCCTTGATTTTATTAGTTTGTTAGATTTGTTGGTACGTATATTATAATTGTAGGTTTTTGTGGAGAATCCTAGGATAGGAAGGATAACTCACACCTATAGATTTTGCCTATTGTTGTTGATTATAAATACATCATATGAATGATTTGATAGGTTCAAATGGTTGAGCAGAGCTACCTTTTTGTAATATTTTGACTAAGCAGAGTTGTTCTCTGGTCATGTATGAGACTTGAGACATTTTCATTAATATAATTCAATTTCCTTTCATCATCTTGTTTCCTCTTATTCTGAAATGATCATGATTGGATGATGCATATGAGATGTTGTGGTTGTGTTATAATGAATGTTTTATTATAATGCTGCTATGAATGTTTTTCAATTTTTTATACTTTAAGTTCAAGAAGTTCTTGTGATTGAGTTTTTCTTCACCTAGCTGCTTGAAGGCATGATGCTTATAGCAGACCTATCCACCTTCCTCATTAAGTCTTCCTTCTATTCACCTTTACCCTTAAACCACTAAATGAATTTAATCAAAACCTCATTTTCTTATGCATGTTGGCCCAAATTTCTATGTTAAAACATTCTTATGCTGAGTTTTGTCCATTTGACCTTTAATCATTAATTTACATTCACATACCTTTTTATGGGTACCGGGTTTATCCTCTTGCAATGTGAGGGTGATTCTTTGTGCTAACATTATTGGTTCCATTGACGGGGAATGAATTGAAGACATTTCCCTGGGATTGAATGACAAAGAAATACTGATTCTGAAAGTGCATTATAAATCAGTACATTGAAGATTACATCTTGCACTTGGTGACTCCACTATTTCAGTTGTGGCTCCCAAGGGAAGACACACGAGGTCTACTCCACAATATACCTATGGAAACACCTGAAGCTGACCTAAAGAATATTATAAAGAAAGGAAAGTCTTCTTAAGAAGGATTTTTAGCTGTTGTACCAAGTACTTCTGGTCATTTACATGATTCTACTTTTAAAACTCCAGTATCTATATCCAATTCTCCTTTTCTACCCTCTGCTGAAGTTTCTAGAAGTTTGAATTTTGAAAATTTTCCTATTGAATACTCTTCTTTTAGCCCCAAATTGAAAGAAGATATTTTTGAAACCCTTGCTTCTCCTGATGTTGTAAGTTGGTTCATACTTGAGAGTATTGAATATTTTCCTACTTTGGGCCTTCCTACTCCTCCTCCTATCAAAGTTTCTATGGCTAAAGAAGAGGAAACCTATACCATATTCCTCCAAGAGTCAACCTCTTCCTATGAAAATTGAAACCTCTCCATCCAAGCTTCCTCTTTCTCCAAAAATCCAAGCCGCATATGTACCTATCAAAAATCCATCTCCCCCTTGTTCTCCTATAGTTCACAACCCAATGGAAGATGCTAATCTTCCTAGAAATAGGATGGATTCCATAGTGGTTGCTAGGTATTCCCCTCTTATTTTACCTCAACCTATGATTTCTCTCCCAATTGGAGACTACCTTAAGTACATGCCCAAGTTCACATGGGAGGAAGACATAACTGCAGAATAACACCTTGTAACTTTTTATAGTTATGAAGATAATCTTAACATTGAGAATGAAGATGTATGGATGAGGAGATTTGTATAGAGCCTTGGTGGAGAGGCTATAAAATGGTTTAGGGGTTTAACTCCTGGATCTATTGATGGGATTGAATATTTGGATGATTCTTTCTTGAGGCATTGGGGGGATAAAAATGATTTCCTTTATTATATTACATAATTTGGATCACTTAAGAGGAAGGAGGGGGAATCTGTTTCAGACTTCTAAAAAAGATTTAATAAAATGTACAACAATATTCCCACTGAAATAAATCCTACAGAAACCTCTGCCAAGATTACCTATGCCAATGCTTTTGACCCTGAGTTTTTCCTCCTGTTGAGAGAAATAAGATCTACCTCTCTAGCTCATATCCAAGATGCAACTTTGGAAGTAGAATCTAACATATTGGCAGCTGAAAAACTTAGGGGAAAATATGATAGAGATATAAGGAAAGGTAGGGCTGAATCTTCAACCTCAACATCCCCTGTTGTCCACTCTCAAGTTGATGAACTTACAAAATTGGTAAAATCACTTTGTGTTGAAATGGAGAAGTTGAAACTTGAAGGAAAACATAACTATAGGAACACATAGAATGCTGATAATAGAGGAAATTTTAGAAGACCTAATAATTCCCCTCAGGTCCTCCAAAGAGATAAAATAAATAGGGATAGGGATGATAAAAAATTCCAATCCCCTCTCCAAAACAACCTTGTTGCTGATGAAGAAGGAGAGGATGAAGAAAATGATCCTGAAATCCATTGTCTTGGTGACACCTCTTCATATCCGCATTTAACCCAATCTACATATGAAGAGTCTCTCATGGATAGTCAGTTAAATGAATTGAGTAAAAGGGAAAAAACAAATGAAAATCCAAGTAAATACAACCTAAGGTCAAAAAAGAAAGAGGGGAAGACTGACACTTCTGATCAGCCCACTAAAACAAAAAATTATGCTAAGGCTGTGGCAACTAGCAAGAAAGAAAAATATGCACAAAACTCCCAGGCATTGGCTAAGATCCATACCCTAGAAGTTAAGGAGATTCTGAAATCTCCATCCTCTTTTAGCTTTGAGAGTGAGATTAAAAAAATTAAAATCCCTGTACCTTTTTTGGAGATGATTAAGAATGAGGAATTCAAAAGATATCTTTCCAAAATGTTGCAACCTGAGTCTTCCTCTAATTCCACAGATTCAGTCAGCCTTCAATATGAAAAACCAACAGTCATCCTAGGACCTTTGGTAGAGGATAGAGATGAATCTTGCCCCCCTTTCTACACATCATTAAAAATTCATGATAAAGTGTTGCACAATTGCTTGATGGACTTAGGGGAATCTCACAACCTCATGAATAAAACTGTCATGGATGAGCTTGGGTTCGAAATTATAAAAACCTACCATGACCTATACTCATTTGATTCCAGGAAGGTGAAGTGTATTGGGGTTATTAAAGACTTGGTTGTTACCCTGTTCCATTTTCCAATGAAAAGTATGGTCATGGATATTGTGGTGGTTGATGTCCCCCCTAAGGTTGGGATGCTCTTGTCAAGATCTTGGATAAAAATTCTAGGGGAAAATTTGCATATGGAATTTTCATATGCCGCTATTTCTGTGTTTGGGGGAGAACATAGAAGGATTTATAGGGATGCACAACTAGCCTACATCATCAGTGATGAAGCAAATCCTACCAACCACCCTATTTTTTCACTTGATACTGATTTAGGATCCAATATATTAAAACTCATTGATGCTCCTCAACCACCTATTGAAATAAAAAAATAGTCCATCACCTCTTGTGAAGATCCTCCTCCTAATACCTCTATTTGGAAGATGTTTTTTGATGGGGCCTCTTCTAAGTAAGGTACTAGTGCTAGGGTAGTATTTATTTTCCCTACTCAAGAGATCATATCTTTGTCCTACAAGCTTGAATTTGAAACTACAAACAATGTGGAAAAATATGAGGCTATTGTTTTGGGTTTGAGGGATGCTAAAGACATGAGGATTGAAGATCTAGCAGTGTTTGGAGATGCTAAATTAATTTTTCATCAAGTCAAAAATATGTATCAAGCTAAACACCCGAGGTTAAGGACTTATAGAAATGAAGTTTGGGATCTTGTTGATAGTTTCTTCTTAGATTTTAATATCTCATTTGGTCCAAGAGAGAAGAAAACTATGGCAGATTCCTTGGCTGTTTCAACAAGTAATTTCAGAGTTCCTTTTCCCCCTAAACTCAAATATGATGAGAGTGAAGTATATACCCTCTATACCCGACAATTTCAAACATTTTAAGGTTTTTGAGGATGATATTGAAATAAAAAGATTCCTTGAGACTGTGGATGTGTTTTCTTCCTTACATATTGATCAAGATAATGATACTGAAAAAATCCCTCATGCTGATATTTTTCTGAATAAAATTGTTGACCATCATATTGTTCAGTTGCCGAGTAATGGTATTCCAAAACAACTATTCCCCTTGGATAGATTGTTTGACAGAAATTAAGTTGCTGTAGAGGTTAAAGGTTCAACTGAAAATGTTGATGTGACTGAATGCAATTTAGGTATAGAGGAGGATCCAAAGTATGTTAAATTGTCTAGTAGTTTGTCAAAGGAGCAAAGGGCTGAGTATGTTAATCTTTTAAAGGAGTTTGATGATGTGTTTTGTTGGAAATATGAATATTTAATAACATATGACACAAACATCATTGAACATAAGATCCCTTTGAAACAGGAGACCAAGCCTTTTGGGTAGAAGCCCAGACAAATAAATCCCATGCTGCTGCCTATTATGGAAAAAGAAGTGAAGAAGCTGTTGGATGCAAAAATCATCATTCCTTTGAGATATTCTGAGTGGGTGGCTAACTTGGTCCATGTGAGGAAGAAAAATGGGGAAATTAGACTATGTATTGATTTCAAGAATTTGAATAGAAGCTCCAAGAAAGATAATTACCCCTTGCCAAAGATGGAGCACATTTTTGAGAGAGTCACTGGTTCATCTAGGATGTCTATGATTGATGGATTTTCTGGCTATAATAAGATCTCTGTCTTGCCTAGAGATAGAGAGAAGAAAACCTTCACTACTCCTTGGGGCACATTCATGTATGCTAAAATTCCCTTTGGATTAATGAATGCAGGAGTGAAATTTCAACGAGCAATGGACATTGCCTTCATTAGGGAGAAGGAAAAATTTGTAGTCATCTATCTAGATGACATTATAGTGTTCTTAAAATCTGATAAATAACATTATCATATTTTGAAAAAGGTCTTCTTGAAGTGCAAAAAGTTTGGTATCTCTCTCAATCCGAAGAAGTCTTTGTTTGCTATGAAGGAAGGTAAGTTATTGGGACACATTGTATCAACATAAGGGGTAATAATTGACCCAAGTAGAGTAGAGACCATTCAGACCTTATATTTTCTTAGATCCAAGAAAGAAGTTCAGTTTTTCTTGGGAAAATCTATTTTATAAGAAGGTTCATCTCTAACTTTGCTGAAGTATTGAAGTACATTACAACCATGCTTAGAAAAGGAAATGATTTGAAATGGACTACTGGGGCTCGAGAATATTTTGATCATATAAAAAAGGAATTAAATGAAGCACATGTGCTCATCAACCCTGACTATTGCAAGGAGTTTATGATATTTTCCTTTGCCTCATTTGACACATTGGCTATTGTTTTGCTGCAGAAAAATACAGAGGGGTTAGAGCAGTCTATTTCCTTTTTCATCAAAGCATTGAGGGATGCATAAATTAGATGTGATATAATGTAAAAGCAAGCTTATGCTTTGGTCAAAGACCTCAAGGCTTTCAGAGTATATGTTCTTCATTCAAATATTGTTGCATATGTCCCTTCAGCCTCAGTGAAAGAGATACTTATCCAGCCTGACATAGATGGGAAGAGGAGCAAATGGATTGCCAAAATTATGGAATTTGGCCTTGAAATGAATGCCACTAAACTAGTGAAAGGACAAGGTTTAGCTAGGTTGCTAGATGAATCAAATTGCAAATCTTTATGGGTCAATTTCATGAACATAAACTCATAAAATCAACAAGCTGATTTTGCTGATAAAAGTTCTCATATCATCCCAAATTTGACAGAATACACTTGGTATAAAGACATCATATATTTTTTGTAGAAGTTTCAGCCTCCCGATGGTTTGGACAAGAACAAGGTGAGAGATTTGAAACTTAAATCAATCATATATTGTCTCATTAATCATGTCTTGTATTGGAAATATCCTCTAGGATTTATTTTGAGATGTTTAGATCCACAGAAGGCCCAAAAGGCCATGAATGACTTTCATGACAACTTATGTTGGGGCCATCATTTCTGGAGAACCAAAACCTATAAGATCCTCAAAGATGGGTATTTCTGGCCTAGCTGTTTTATTGATGTTTGTGTAAATATTAGAGCTTGTGTCAAATGCCAAAAATTTTATGGCAAGCAACAACTCAAATCTTTTCCTTTGAAGCCTGTGGTGGTTTCTGGACCTTTTCAACAATGGGGTCTTGAATTCATTGGGGAAATCCATCCAACTTCAAGTGGTCATCATAGGTGGATTTTGAATGCCATTGATTACTTCACCAAGTGGATAGAATCCATTCCTACAAGGAATGCTTCTCACAAGGTAATCATCAGTTTTCTTGATGATATCATGTCAAGATTTGGTTGTCCAAGAAAGATTTTTACTGACAATTCTACCTCCTTCAAAGCTGAACCATTGATATAGTTTTGTGAACAATATGGTATTACATTAGTCCATTCTACTCCTTACTACCCCCAAGGAAATGGTTTTGGCAGATTCCTCTAACAAGAGCCTCATAAAGATCATCAAGAAATTGTTAGAAGACAACAAGAAAGCATGGGACTCAAAGCTGAAATTTGCATTGTGGGCTCATAGAGTTACAACAAAGAGGTCACTTGGTGTTTCCCCTTTTTAGCTTGTATATGGAGTTGAGGATATATTTCTTACTCATCTCGCCTTTCCCGTGGAAAAATTCCTCCAGGACTACCAATGAGAGCCTGATGATATGGCTAGGAGGATATAATAACTGGTAGAAGTACAAAAAACTAGGGAGCATCTACTTGACAAAACAAAAAACCATCAACAAAAGATCAAGCAATCCTTTGAAAAGAAGGTAAGCAAAGAATATTTCTAGTTTGGAGATCTAGTGCTCAAGTGGGATGCACCCAAGAAAGACAAAAGAAAACATGGTAAATTTGAAGCCTTGTGGATTGGTCCTTTCAATATTTCTGAGGTATTTTCAAATAAAACTTATACATTGTAGAACTTGGAGGATTTAGAAGTTTTTGGTGGCCCTGTCAACGGGCAGTTTCTGTAAAAATATTTTCCTTAAGCCATGATTGGCTTTCCATTCATTGTAAATATCACTTTTTCTTTTTATTTCTGTTTGAATAAGTGACCCCATAACCCTAGGATAAGACACTGAAGCTTCTTGTTCTTGGTAGCTTACAAGGAGCATGCCATCCCCTGTGGAGCAAATGTTATCACATGAAGTTGTCATGGGTCATTTTTTCCCTTAGTTTTTAATTTTTACCTTTTAGTCTTCAAGTTTGTTTTATTTTTCCCTTTTTGATTTGCTTAGGTTAGTATAAACAAAAAAAGGCTTGGGTTTTGGTTCACATTTTTGTCCCACACCTATGGTTATAGCCTAGGTTCATTTTTTGGTTGATGTCTTTGACTCATCACTTGACTTGACATCTATCACTATCAACCCCATGACTCTACAAACCTGACAAGTCACTTCATCCACTCATACACTAGATCCTTTCCACTCTATCCCTGTGCTCGTTAAGGAGTCAAATCAAATTTTGAAAAGGGTGCTGCCAACTCACTAAGTGTTTTCGTAGCACACCTTTTTACATATTCTCCTTTACCATCATTTGCCATCATCAATATGATGTCATGCCTTTTATTGTTTTCAACACCCCTGTCTTCAAAAGGAATATTTAGATTTGGTCATTTATGAGGTTCTAACTGTTTACCAATTTGAAATATTCCTCCTAAGCTCGATGCTGCTGACACCACTAGTCTAGACAGAGCTGCGGATTGCGCTATGGGATTAACTGCTTGAGGTGGATTGGATTGGAGGATGAGGTGGATGTAACAACTCCATGATTGCTGTAGATATTCCATTTATCAGCTATAACTTCTAGGTACTTAACTGCATTGAATACTGTTAATATATCTTTGTCTTATCTTTTGGTAGTGCCTGGCACTACAAGCTACAACCTCTATTGCCAAACAACCTCTCTACCTCTTCTGCCACACACTCCATAGCCATTTGTGTTACAGGAAAATACCCCTATGGACAGGTGAATTCCCTCTTGGATCCTAGACCTCTAAGACCAAGACAGAAAGGTGCTAACTTTGACCACTGACATTCCTTTAAACCTAGATAAGCTAATATATAGAGAAAAGGAAGAAGATACGAGTACCTTTTTACGATGTTTTTCCTTGCCTAGTCCAAGTTGATTTTTGGTCCCTAAGCTCTTCAAAAATTCCTGCAATCCAATAAAAGACAAGGCATACTTCCTATTCTACCACGATTAGTTTGAAACTAGATCTATCTATCAAAGACAAGTTCATGCAGATGTACACAATCTTGAAGGAAACATGCCAAGCACATGCATTAATGAGAACTCAAAATATATACTTACAAACCATTGATGAAGTTGCAACAACCTCTTCCATCTCTCCTTCTCAAACCCCTTTCTCAAATGATCCACAATCAAAATGACTATGCTTTCACTGCTATTTGTTGGATTACTGAGAGGGGGGGTGAATCAGTAATAACATAATTATAATCCTTTTTCTTCAAATGTTATATCAATGTAGAATTATTATCCAATAATGAGCAGTAATAAATAAACAATCACACACATGCACAATACACCAGTGTTTTATGTGGAAACCCAAATCGAGAGAAAACCACAAAATGCTTTTTCTTATATGTCTTGAAGAATTACATTCATTGGAAGCACCAACTTCCTTTGTTTTCCAGCTGCAACTGGAAGGAGGTTCCAACCTCCTAGTTTCTCAGGCTACAACTTGAGGGAAGTTCCAACTCCCCAAATCTTTGGCTACAACTAGAAGGAGGTTACAACCCCCAATGTCCTCCGGCTACAACCGGAAGGTGGCTACAACCACCTGTCCTTGCCCCGTCCTGCCACCCTGAAGTAGAATTAGACTGATGGAACCACTGTCACACTATCATTGTGAGATATACCGCTGTAAACCTGTACCAATAAATCTTAACCATGCATCAACCATGCATCAACCTGTAATCAACCTGTACCATAAACAAGTGCATCAACCATGCACCAACCTATAATCAACCTATACCATAAACAAGTGCATCAACCATGCACCAACCTGTAATCAACCTATACCATAAACAAGTGCATCAACCATGCACCANCAACCTGTAATCAACCTGTACCATAAACAAGTGCATCAACCATGCACCAACCTGTAATCAACCTATACCATAAACAAGTGCATCAACCATGCACCAACCTGTAATCAACCTGTACCATAAACAAGTGCATCAACCATGCACCAACCTGTAATCAACCTGTACCTTAAACAAGTGCATCAACCATGCACCAACCTCAATAAAAAGCCCTCATCAATTTCATCATCCAAATCTGATTTGTAGCTCTGTAATAGACTTGATGTATATGATCACATTCCTGCAAACCTTCCTTAACTTTTAAAAACAAAAGACTAGCATTTTCATCAAACTTGTTTTTAGTCTCACATGCCTAGTTTTGGATTAGTCAACAACCCTAACTTGAAGTAATCATAACTTTGAACCTGTAA
>JASDQU010254348.1:0-16112 GCA_032191745.1 Picea mariana | reverse complement strand
CCTCTTACATTTATTATATCTAACTACCATAGTGGGCCTTATTTAATAATATAGTGGACCTAGTCCACCTTACATTGAATGACCTCCACTATTATCACTATGGGACCTTTGGCCCCCCCCCACTACCTCTCTAGCTACCTTACACATACACACTAATCACAAGCCTCTGCAGTGCTAATATTATGGTAGATGCGAGAGGTATTTACCTCCACGTGTAGCCATGACAAGAATATAATATTCCGAGAAGAAAGAAGAAACCCTAAAGCATTGAACATAACCCTAGAAGACAAGTCATCTCAAGGAAATATTTAATATTAAGTATTTATCCTCTAGAATGAGAAGTCGGCCCAGAAAACTCAGGAAACACAGTATAAATACAGGTAGCCATATCTCATTTGGCACACATAGCTCAAAATTTCAACAGTGAAGAAGTGCGCAGTGTAGAAACTGGGCAAGTGCGCAAGTTTGGGGAGTAGTTGTAGTTGCAGCTACTGCAATCTGTATTCTTGGTTTAGGCTCAGACTTTCTATTGGTTATGGTTGGACTTTTTGATCAGTCTTGGTTATCTTTTCTTGGTGCATTAGCCTTGGTTGGCTATTGGTTTTCTTACAGAATCATTCTCTGTCAAGGTTAAGGTGCTCGAGGGTGGATTTGGCCTATGGTTGGGTGACAATATTGCTATATTGTCTATGGTTAAATGAGCACATCTATTCTTTATAATAGTTTATGGGCCCACAATATCTTCAGACAGTCTAATCGTTGGAAGATAGATTGGGAGGATTTGCTCAGTTACACTTGCAACTACAGCCAGGTTTTTTTGTTGCAGCAATGAAACCCTAACCCTCTTGTTGAGGCAGCCTAAGTGAAGAGATTGACCTAATTTATGGATAGCCTAGTGCTCCCTATCCTAGTGTGCCCTAGCCTAGCACACCTCCTGGTACTCTCAACGAGCTAAGATTTCAGGTTTGAGTTTTTGGTCAAAGTCTAAGGTTGACCAAGTCAAAGAAGTTATGACTTACTCTATGAAGTCAGAAAACAAGTTAGAAGGGGATTCTAACTTCAGAGCATGGAAGATAAGGATTGACATCATCCTTTCCAAGAATAAATTGTTGGATATTGTGAAAGGAAAGGTCGTGGAACCACAGTTCGAAGAAGGAAAAGAGAAGGAACCTCGGAACATTGCAGTTATGGAGAAGTTCAAAGATAATGACATTAATTGCATGAGTATCATAGTGGAATCTATAAAATACCAATTGATACCCTACATCTCCCATCTTGACTCATCCAAGAAGATGTATGATTGCCTAACAAACCTCTTCTCATTCAGAAACATTGGAAAATAAATGAGTCTGAAGAATGAGCTTCGTGACATGAAAATGAATGATGATGAAAGCATAACATCATACTTTGTGAGAATCACTCAGTTAAGAGATAGACTACAAGCTATTGAAGAAATCATTTCAGAAAAGGAACTGGTAAATATAGTACTCAATGGTATTCCCAAGACATGGGATGCATTTTCCGCAAGCATGAACATGAGGAAAGAGTATACCACATTTGAATAACTTTGGACTTGTTGTGTGTTGATGATTAAAATCGTAACGATGAATTCCACCCACAAACTATTGCTAAGGCCCTATTATTTAACTATGCTAATAATATAATACTAATAGGTGGGACCCCCTTGTAGACTAGAGGCACACAAATAGACATATTATACATTTTTTTCTGTTGTTTGGATGTTGCCTACACAGTCCTATGTGGTTGACAATGCAGTCTTGGTTTTATTTTGACATGGTAACAAGTGGATGAAGAATTTTTGTGGAATGCTTTTTGCGATCCAAAACATTTTTTTTATGATTATGAGGAGCATGTTGTTTACAGTTGCTATGATTTAACCATGTCACTAATAATTGTGATCGATTACCTAGCCACATATATGCAAAGGATATATTAGTGATAACATAATCAAAACAAAGAAATAAAAACCTATGAAAAATTTCCTAAAGGGAAAGGCGTTATATGTTGAGTTATGATAAAGGATTATATGAAAATGGAAAAGTCAAAACATATTAGTGTTAGTCCTAATATTATGTTATTGTTGGTTAGTGGACTATGAGAATTTTAATATAATTGAATGGGGCGCATATAACATTGCAATATGTATGATGGTATAAAATTATGGCAAGGGTTAACGTGTAAATGTTATTGGGTGGTGCACTATGCAAGGGATATCGTCGCAGATTTCAAATGGTTTGGCATTGAATACATAGTTTAATTGATTGGTGAATTTAACGCTTGTTGAGTTGTCTTGTACTTCAAATTGAATAGGCCTGGTGATGGAAGCAATGTGCATTTATTTCACATCACTCCATACTCCCCCTATCGGTCATCACCTTAGCATTGTTCCTTTGTTGCATTTTTTCGAACTGTTGGTTGTGAAGCTCTGCATTTCAGGCTCTTGGAAGGAAGAAGGCTTGGCCAACTCACCATTTTAATTTTTTTTCTACAGGTATGATTATTTTTCTCTCCATCCATGAAGTATTCTATGTTGTATGAACAAATAATGGCTCAGTGATGCTTGAATTCAGTCTGTTCCTGAGAATTTCGACTATGTAGATGTGTGTTATATCTCTCTGTGATGACTGTATTTGTTTCGAATTGCAAGCAAAATAATTGGGTTTTTATTTTAAGTTGTGCATTATCTAGTGGCTCGGTCAATTTAATATCATGATGGGTCTCTGTGGAATGATAAGTGAATGGTGGTATACATGGCCCTGTTTTGAAGGAGGGTTTCATTCTATGTATTACCATCGGTATTTTGTTCCCTCGCAGTCATGATTGTAACCCTTACCTAGTCCCAGAGGGATTGCCAACAGTTGTTATGTTATTTCTTCAAACCCTGAGTCATGGTCGTTGGCCCATTCTTACTGTTTGTTCACCAAAGTATCCCAAGATCCAGTCTTGGGTTACCACAACATTAATATATGCATGTATGGTTGTGGATTGATACGAGTTGTATCTCAGCATTATGTCAAAAGGATGGGTGTGTCCTCATTGGTGTTGTTGTCGAGTTGTTCGTCTCTTAAGTAATGGATAGAGATGTTATGTCTTTGAGTTTTCTTTTAATAACCACCATTGTTCAATTAAATTTCGCCTCTCTTCGGCAAGTGATAAACGCACTATGTGCACTGGCTATTTTACCCTACCCATCCTTGCTCTCCTCGGTGGCTAACTATTGGTTTTGTTGGCCAGATTGGGAGTAATAATAAGATTGTGTGGCTCATTGTTGTATCTTTTTCGAAAGGTATTATGCCTGTGGTTGATAAGTCTCGAAAGATCTCCAACTCTTTGTGTTATGGTTAAAATACGAATGTGCTCTTATTGTCTCCCTGCATTTGATTGTGATAGACCTGATTTGATTTCCAACTATCTTTTCTCCCTTCGGGCACCTTCTTGGTTGTCAAATATTGGTGGAATGTTTATGGAGGTTTTCCGTCGAGTCTATGTCTCGTCTTTCTATGATAAAATTGGTTGAACAATTACAAATGGGAACAAGCGCTTGTATACAGTTGAGAGATGTCATCTTTTCATTATGGTTTCACTCACTATGTTTTTACCAGCATGGTCTTGATTGCAATTGGAAATAACTATGTGTTTTTTCTAGGCTCGATCAAGATTATGGCCAGTTTTAAAAATGATGACCGTGTGTAGTTGATGATGTTCGCTTCATCTATTATATTGGATCATCGTACAGATTACACATGGTTTTAAAAGGAATTTATATCCACAATGATAAGGATCAAGTTTTATGTTTAGGTTGATTGTTGTTTCATTACAAGATCTTGTCAATTGATATGATGAACACTATGTATATCGAGCATATTTTTGAAATCTGTTCGTATTTGAAAAGAGATATGTGTATATCTTAAATTAGGCCTGATTGTAAATTGGTAAACAATGGATGTGATTATTACCATGATGCATTATAGATTATCAGGGATAGATGTCGAGAATATTACTGTGTATTTTCTTGATAATTTAAAAACAAAAAATAAGATCAGCGCTTTGTTAAACAGGACTATTGAATGGAAGGGTTGTTTTGTTATAAGTTATGATTGCCAGACTGTTATGAATTGAGAAATTTTGGGAAACTTAAATATTGGAACAACATACAGTTTGGTACACAATTGGTAAATAGTGAATGTTGGTGCTTTTTGGATTGATTTTAATACAAAGTTATGATCATCGATTACTAATTTTTTTATGAACAATATCCATTAACTTCACTGTCATTCTCTCACTTTTTTGCACATTACGAATCCCCTCACATTCCCAAATTCACTTTGCGCGTCCTGTTCTTAAAATCAAATTAAAATTAAGTGGAAACTCTATATTAAAGTAATTAAAAGGATGACACGGAGATAGGTCACAGTTGATGTGATTTTTTTATTGTAACATAGTTGATTGTTTAATGATTTGTTGAGCAGTAATCATTTTCTTAATTCCTTTCATTCTATCACTTTCCTGCTCAATACAACCCCCTCATATATCCCATAACCCTTATTCACCCCCTACTCATTGACAAGTATTAAACGATTTTTATGGATTGGATTGCATGGGTTTGATGTGTTGCTAAGCCAAAATTAGCTTCATATTTCAATAGATGTCATGTATGGTTTGTTTAAGAAGTTAGTTGCTAATAAACGCTACATACAAGATGAGATTCTTCAGCAGAGGAAGCCATGACCGAAATAATAGGGGAAGAGGAAATTGGAACAGAGGCCCTAGAAGGCCAATATTTTCGATACATTTTGATGCAGATCCACAAGAGTTAAACCAACTCTTCCAAGCTGGATTTTTCAACTAGATTGGACAAGGGGTAGTCCAACCTAGGCCAGAAAGGCCTTCCTTCCAACCCCAGCATGTCCCTGGTATCCCAATTCTCCCTCATGTCTCATTATAACCTGAAGTCCTTGAAAATGATGGATGGCAAGAGATTGTTCACCCAACACTCTCCCAACATCGTGGTTGGCCCAAATTGTCGCTACCTACTCCTCCTCCATCGATTGTCCCAAATGTCCAAATTTCCCGAGCACACTCACCTGTACAGTCTTCCCATTCAATCAAGAGACTCAAAACCGAAGCTCACCACATGCATGATAAAGGAAAATTTGTTGTGTCCCCCTCCTCTCCCTCAAGTGATTCATCCAAATCGGTTTCATCCCCCATGCACTTGAGAGATGACTGCTCTCATGTTATCAGTGATATCAAGCGTAAAGGATCCACACAACCTAAGGCTAATTCAAAGAAGTCAAAGGGAGACAACAACAACAAAGGGAAAATTTCCTCCCAAAGTGGAAAATATGGTTTTTGAGTATATTTTATTATTGATTGTTGAGAACAATTGGCTGCTGAAGTTTTTGGACAACATACTATTTTTGGATATTTGGATATTATAATATTTGTATATGGTTTGAAATATCATTGATATTGATTTTAAAATTATGAGAATGATGATGGGAGCCACAAGGAGGGATGTGTTTGATTGATTGACTAGTTGTGTGTATTTTTGTTAAGAAACTAAAGGGAGCCACACACGGTCCCACCTACTAGTTGTTATTTATTAAAGACCCTTATTATTATTATATTAATTTTCCCCCAAAACTAAAAGTTAGTTGAGTTTTAGTTAACTTAACTAAAATAAGTAATTTAACTACTTCAACTAATTTTGATTGTTTAAAGGCAAAAAGAGAAGGAAGAACAAGGAGAGAATATAAGGAGAAAGCATACTAAGGTCTTCTCTTGAGTTTTATTGAGATAGTTCAGTTTTCATTCATTCTTTAATTCATTAAAAGCCTAATTCTCTTTTATGATAGTAGGGTCCTATTATAGATAGAAATAATCAAGACTAAATTACATCATTCAAACACTTTTTTTCAAAGTTGTTGATCTATCTTTGATAGTTTGTATAGACTTATCTCTTTATGAATTAAATTTCATGATTGATAAAGGATATTGTGTAGAGTCAAGTGGGAAGCAATCTGTGGCAAGCTGATCCAGCTTTAAAAATTCAGTTTTTTACTTTCTGTCAGAAGTCCTTTTGTATGGTTTTCATTGGGGACATCTAAGTTTGACTTTGGTCCAAACTCCCTCAGGGATTTTTGTAAAGAGAACGATTATTTTGATTTCTTGGAATGAAATAAACGATTGTTATTATGTCTCTCCTGTGTTAATATGTGACTTGGTATTTTTTCTTTTGTCTCCACATTTACTTTTGCATCTTTTATATTCACAAAATTATATTAAAATGTTGAATTTTACAACAATCTTTTATTTAAAAAAAATCAGCCTAAGCCCTTGTAACTAATACTTGTGGATTAGAAAACAAATTTTGAGGCTATAAACATAGGGTGATATTCCTGTCTATCTTGCTTTAGCAAAACAAGATCTGAAAATGCTTGAGTAAGATTATTTCATATCTTTTCCTCAACATTTATTTGGCGACCATACTGGGGAGATATTCCATATCTCTCTCGTTGATTTTTATGCTTGATTATCGTTGAATATATCTACTTTTATGATATTGATTCTTTGACTATTTTATTTCTTAATGATTGTACCTGTTGCAAGGTAGCCCAATATTGAGCCTGATCTTCAAGATCATACCAGCATTGCTTTAAACTTGTTTAATACCCTATTAGATACCGCTAATACCTGGGTTGATATTAATCGCTCATGGGAAGCAATTGAACAAGACATAAGTTCCCAATAACGTTGGGAAGCTAGGAAAATATAGCTTAGGAATCATCCATAGATTTCGTTTTCCTTCAGTTTTGATCTTCTTTTCCTGTCTTTAGACCCTCGTTTGTCTAGGAGAAGAAGAGGTTTCTCACCGGATATTAATCGTATTGTTGAAATAGGAAGAAGGAAATTTGTGTTGTCAACCCAACAAAGTTCTCTAAGGAGAACCTTGTCTGATTCATCTAGTTCGTCTTTCTCTCCCTTACCTATCATTCACAATATGGCATCTAGTGGTGGCTCTAGTGGCACTAGAGGTGCTTCTTCATATCAATATTTAGCTTTGTCAATGATTGGTAGCTTATATAGTCAACAAGTCCCTATCCAATCTACCACAAACCCCACCAAAGTCATTAAAAAGTATGGGCTTTTTCAGTTTGAAGAAGATGCCACAACTACCCTATGGCATGTTTCCTCCCCTCTTAACCTAGCACCTGCTACTCGTCCACTTCCTAAATTCAAGGAGTATCTCCATAGGTTTTTAGAGAATATCATTGTCACTATGAATGAACCCTTGGTGTCATTTTCTAATGCTTGTTACAAAATAGGATCCAATGACAATGATACTTGTATGTGCTTATTTGTGAATTCCCTTGAAGGGAAGGACGTGGCTGATTTCTTCGATCTCCCTCCTAATATTTTATATACTTGGGAGGAGTTAGTCTATTGGTTAAAATATACCTATGGGCAATCCAAAATCCCAGTTGAGAAGTTATGAGAGTACAATAACATCTCTTATAAGGATGGTGATACTATCAAGTCCTTCAACCTGTGTTTCACCAAATTATACAACCAAATCCTTGAACTCATTCGCCCTCAGAACCAAGCCACTTTCATGCATTATTATAATGCATTACCTTCCCCCCATCGTCATAGGATTGAGGAAAAATCCATTGATAAACTTGGTTCCACTATGCACACTTGTTTAGAGTATGAAGAACAACTTGAAAGAACAAGTTTTCCTAAGGGAGACTCAGTTAAAAATACAAAAATGTCCTCCCTCTTACAGGTTGTACAAGACATGAATAATCAAATGATAGCATTTGAGTGGAAAGGAAATGTCTCCTCTCTTACCCCTGGAGCTTCATCTTCTTCTACACCCCCCTTTAGAAATCCAAATGAAAATATTTTTTAGCCTAAAGCTATCATGCCTCGTAGTTGGCATAAATTTTGCAAGGAACACCATGAGGAAAGTACATGTGAGGTAAAGAATAATTCCAGAGATAAAATATTTGGTAAGAGACCTGAAACTACCATTGTTGTTCTAGACTTTGCAGAGCTAGAAGATGTCATGATCATAAATACTAGGAATAAATCCTATGCTCCCAAAAGAAAATATGATCATCCCCACACTTCTTCTAGCCCAATCTCATCCTCACCAGCTTCTACTATTCAGGGTCCTAAGGATCCTGACAGTCAAGGAACTACCTCCCCTCTCCCCTCTTCCAAATAAAAAATTCTAAATTAGTTGGCCAACATCAAAGCAGATGCAACCCTTCTAGACATGGTTTTCATCCCTGAACAACAGAAGCATCTAAAAAATTTCATGGAAGGAAAAGATTTAGTTGTAGCCAACCTCTCTAAACAAGTAGATGAAGAGGATTCGTCTGTAAATAAAGTAGGTGTACATAACTTTAGACACCCTGTAAAAAAAACCCTGTTTTATATTTTTGTAAAGATTATGGATAAGATTGCCCATTGTTGCCTCATTGACGACGGTTCGGGCCCAAGTGTAATGTTGAAGATTATTATGGAAGAGCTAGGCTTGTCTTGTATAAATGAAAACACAAAAAGCATGCTCTCTTATAATAGTCTACAACAAACGACCATAGGTGAAATCTAGGATGTGACCTTGGTTTTGTGCATGCACCCTGAAATAAGGACAACCCTTAATATTTAGGTAATCGATATGACAGTAAGCAACTAATCGATCATCTTAGGAAGAGATTGGAAATATTTGTTGGGTGGATACCTCTCACTTGACGAGACATACTTATCCGTTCCTCAGAATGGTAAAAACATCATAGTCCTCAGAGAGGGGATAATTTCACCTTACATAGAAAGTGTCCCACATCCTAATGTGAATTATATAGAGGAGGACCTAGGATTTTATTCCATATTTTCTGAGGAGAACAACACTACCTTGGAAAAAATTGACTTAGACAACGGGATGTGGCATATGCACTTTGATGGTTCATGCTCCAATGAAGGAAACTGAGCCGGTATTATCTTATACTCTCTTGTGGGTAAAATTCATAACTTTTCCTATAGGTTAGAGTTTGCTTTCACAAACAATGTCATTGAATTTGAAGCATTACTGTTAGGCATTGAAAATTCCTATAATCTAGGTTGTGGTAACCTTATAGTTTTTGGGGATTTTGAACTTGTTGTAAATCTTGTACGTAAGATATACTCTCTGAGAAACAAGTTAATGAAACTCTACACCCAAACTATTTTGGCACTTATCTCGAACTTACTATCTTTCAACATAACTCATGTTAAAAGGGAATTGAACTCAATGGCTGACTGGTTAGTTGTTTTTGCAACCTCTCCTACTCGACAACTTCTGCCACAAAGACATGATTGTACCTGTCAATATTTGTATCATCCCCACATCCCTGACAATATAGAGTCATGGTAGGTCTTCCCTAGTGATGAGAGCATATATGCTTTCATTCAAAATGAACCTTATAAGCCTAAGGAAGTTATATCAATGGAAGATAACAAGATTCCTAAAGGCTTGAATCCTATAGAAAGTTCGTTTTCATTGAGTGATGTAGGCAAAAAGAGAAACATAAGGAAGATGAGTAAAAAAGGAAGGTGGGTGAAATCATTTCCTTGAACATTGGAACACCCAAGTCTCCAAAGAATGTTAAAATAGGTGCCCAATGTTATGATGAAGAAAAATTGAAGTTTGCTACGTTGCTTGGTGAATTTCAAGATGTTTTTGCTTGGTCCTATGAGGATTTGCATGGTTTTGATCCTTCTCTTATACAACATTCCATTCCTATCAAGGAGGGAATAAAACCAGCTAGCCAAAAACAAAGACCCATTAACACTGCACTAGAAGCAATTATTCGAAAGGAGTTGGAAAAAATCTTGAAGGTTGGGATCATCTTTCTCGTTAAGTATTCTAAATGGGTTTCAAATTTGGTTCCCGTTTGGAAAACAACTGGTCAAATCAGATTATGCATAGATTTCCATGCATTGAATTGGGCTAGTATAAAAGATCACTTTCCTCTCCCTAATATGGAAATGATTTTGCAACAGGTTGCAGGGTCACAGATGATGTCCTTACTTGATGGTTTTTCTGGTTACAATCAAATCAAGGTAAAATGGGTAGGTAAATATAAAACCACTTTTATTACTCACTGGGGCACTTTTTCTTACGAACATATGCCTTTTGGCTTATCTAATACAGGTGCCACTTTTCAAAGAGCTAAGCAAATAGATTTTGACGATTTGATAGGAAATATTATTCAGATCTATCTTGATGACTTAATTGTGTACTCTAAAAACCGATCAGATCATTTTGGTCATCTTAAAAGAGTTCTCATGTGATGCAGGAAATTTGGCATTTCTCTAAATCCTTCTAATTTTATTTTCAGCGTTACCGAGGGAAATCTCCTTGGACACATTGTCTCTGATTCAGGAATAAGCATTGATCCTGGAAGGATTGCTGCTATCCTAAATTTGTCTACTCCCACTTCCAAGAACAAGGTTCAAGATTTTATGGGGGTTATTAACTTTTTATGTAGGTTTGTTCCTAACTTTGTTGTAATGGTCAAGCCAATTCATAATATGCTTAAGAAAGAGTGTTCCTTTTCTTGGACAGATGATGTCGAAAATTCTTTTGTAGGGATCAAGAAAGAAATCAGTTCCGCACCAGTTTTGGCGAAGCTGGATTTTGAGAAAGAATTTATGATATATACTAATGCCACAGAGGAAGCAGTTTATGCTATCCTCATGCAAGGTGATGACCAAGGTAACAAAAAACCAATGGCTTACATGAGTCAAATCTTGTCTGATGATGAGTTTAAATATTATTTTATTGAAAAACATGCTTTTGCTCTTATTAAATCTGTTGAAAAATGTCGCCACTTCATCTTAGGTAAGTACATGTTGGTAAAATTTCCTTTACCCATTGTTAAGTTTTTGCTCTCGTGGACTTATCTTTCATGGAAGCTTGCACATTGGCTTGCCAAGATCTAGGAGCATGATTTAACTATAGTGACTTCTAACACCATCAAGGGACGTGACTTAGCCCTTCACTTAGCTCAGCATGTTGAAACTAATGAAGAAATTGATGAACATGATAGTTCTCTATCAACACTGTTCTACATTGATAATAAAATCCTTCCTGTGTTTGAACATCCTTGGTATAAAAATTTGGTTTACTATTTGCAAAATCAAATATGTCCAGATAAATTAGACACTCATCAAAGAAGAAGGATTTGTCTCAAATATGTTAGATACGTCATTATAGGAGACTTATTTTTTAGAAGATTTGTCGATGGTATGTTGCTTCGTTGTGTAAACAATGAGGAAGCATAGAAATTGTTGCAAGAAACTCATGGTTTTTCAAATTCTGTTATTCATGTATGAGGTCATTTTTCTGCTAAAACCATTACTTTTAAGATTATCCGAAAAGAATACTATTTGCCTTCAATATTTCGTGATTCTTATGTTTTTTCGATATCTTCTGACAAGTGCGAGAAATTTGTTGTGAAAGAATGCATTCCAGCCATGTCGTTACAACCTGTCCTTTTAGACTTTCCTTTTTCAAAGTGGGGTTTGGACTTTATTGGTCCTATTAATCCTCCATCTTCAGCAGGACAAGTATTTTTCTTAACAACCACAGACTATTTTACAAAATGGGCTGAATCTGTCCTGCTTAAACATTTGACAGATGAGCAGGTGTTTTCTTTCCTTGAAAATAATATTTTTTATAGATTTGGTCTTCCTTTGGAAATTATTACAGACAATGGTGCCGCTTTTATTTTTGATAAGTTGGCCCAATTTTTAGCTAAGTTGGGGGTTAAACATTTTACGTCATCAAATTATTACCCCCAAGGAAATGGGCAGGCTGAGTCTACCAATAAAAATCTGGTGAGAACTATCAAAAGGTTCATCGAATATAAGCCTCGTCAATGGCACACTCTCCTCACCTACGCCCTTTGGGCAGATCGAACTACCACCAAGGTGAGAACTAGTTGCACTCCTTTCCAGCTTGTTTATGGTCAAGAAGTTGTTCGTCCTACTGATCTAGAACTTTCATCCTTAAGGTTAATGCTATAGGTCAAAGAATTAAATTCTTCTGATGTTGCTCAAAGAATTAGTGCACTCATGGCTTTAGAGGAGAAAAGAACATTTGCCTTGGGTAATATAAAGAGAAGACATCAGACTGTTAAAAAATATTTCAACAAGAGTGTCAAAGATATCAAATTTAAAGTCAATGAGAAGGTACTTTTGTGGGATTCAACTTATGCTGATAGAGGAAGACATTCAAAGTTTCAAAAATTATGGTTGGGTCCTTTTAAGATCGCTTTTGTCCTGGGTGAAAATTCTTATATTATAAAGGACTTACATAAGAGATTGTTTTCCTACAGCACTAATGGTTCCCGCTTAAAACATGACGTGGAACCAACTTGAAGAGTTTAATGTTGTTTGGATTTTTTATGTATTATAGTAGTTTTCATTTCTTCTTTTACATTAGTAGTGTTTCATTTATTATATTTCATTTTCTGTTATTTCATTTCTGCTTATTTCAATTTTGTTGTTTCATTTTTGTTATGACATTTCTTGCTTTTGTTCTTTTGACTTCAATTTTGGTCAAAAATAAAATGTTGGATCAGTTTTTCCACAGCGACACTTCTGAAAAGTATTGTTAATCAATAACAATCAAGATTACACGGCTATCATGATGTTCCCTTTGAAGGCATCATTGAAATTGTTATCTACTTCCACTATTGTTTTATGAGATAGTTGGTTTTATCCCGCTTCTACTTTCCTTTTCTTCATCCATTTCGAGATTCAAAAGAGAAAGTTCAGAAAAAATTCTCCTTGAAGTCAAGAACAAATTTTAGTTGAATGATTATGCTTACAGGGATAAACCCCCTCATACTTAACACTTTCCATGAGTTATTCCCAAATTCCTGGTCATTTTTCCATTAAATCCGCTCACTTCCCCCTGTTGCATAATCATTTTGATTTATATATTCTTGATCTCATGTTACTTGGTCTGTGAAACCATACATTCTAAGTTCTTAATCTGTTGAAAACATATTTCCCTATGGAATCATGAATTTGTTGACAATTAAAATCATAACAATGAATTCCGCCTGCAAAGTATTGCTAAGGCCCTATTATTTAACTATGTTAATAATATAATACTAATAGGTGGGACCCCCTTGTATACTAGAGGCGCAAGGATCAACATATTATACATGTTTTTTTGTTGTTTGGATGGTGCCTACGTAGTCCTACGTGGTTGACAATGTAGTCTTGGTTTCATTTTGACATGGTAACAGGTGGATGAAGCATTTTTGTGGAATGTTTTTTATGATCCAAAACATTTTTTTTATGATTATGAAGAGAATGTTGCTTACAGTTTCTATGATTTAACCATGTCACTAATCATTGTGATCGATTGCCTAGCCACATATATGCAAGGGATATATTAGTGATAACATAATCAAAACAAAGAAAGAAAAACCTATGAAAATTTTCCTAAAGGGAAAGGAGCTATATGTTGAGCTATGATAAAGGATTATATGCAAATGGAAAAGCCAAAACATATTAGTGTTAGTCCTAACTATTATGTTATAGTTGGTTAGTGGACTATGCGAATTTTATTAGAATTGAATAGGGTGCATAAGCATTGAAATATGTATGATGGCATAGAATTGTGGCAAGGGTTAATGTGTAAATGTTATTGGGTGGTGCAGAATGCAAGGGATATCGTCGCAGATTTCAAATGGTTTGGCATTGAATACATGGTTTAATTGATTGGTGAATGTAATGCTTGTTGGTTTGTCTCGTACTTCGAATTGAATAGGCCAGGTAATGGAAGCGATGTGCATTTATTGCATGTCACTCCATACTCCCCCTATCGGATGTCACCCTAGCATTGTTCCTTTGTTGCATTTTTTTGAACCGTTGGTTGTGAAGCTCCACATTTCAGGCTCTTGGAAGGAAGAAGGCTCGTCCAACTCTCCCTTTTAAGCATTTTTCTACAGGTATGATTCTTTTTCTCTCCATCCATGAAGTATTCTATGTTGTTTGAACAAATAATGGCTCAGTGATGCTTGGATTTTGTGTGTTCCTGAGAATTTTAACTGTGTATATGTGTGTTATATATCTCTGTGATGACTATATTTGTTTCAGATTGCAAGAAAAAGAATTGGGTTTTTTATTTTAAGTTGTGCATTGTTTGGTGGCTCGGTCAGTTTAATATCATGATGGGTCTCTGTGGAATGATAAGTGAATGGTGGTATACATGGCCCCGTGTTGATGGATGGTTTCGTTCTACATATTATTGTCGGTATTCCATTCCCTCACAATCATGATTGTAACCCTTACCCAGTCACAAAGGGATTTCCAACAATTGTTATGTTATTTCTTCAAACCTCGAGTCATCGTCGTTGGCCTGTTCTTACTGTCTGTTCACCGAAGTATCCCAAGATCCAATCTTGGGTGACCCCAGCATTAATATATTCTTGTATGATTGTGGATTGATACGAGTTGTATCTCGGTGTTATGTCAAAAGGATGTGTGCGTCCTCACTGGTGTATCTGTCAAGTTGTTCGGCTCTTAAGTAATGGATAGAGATGTTATGTCTCTGAGTTTTCTTCTAATAACCGCCATTATTCAATTAAATTTTGCCTCTCTTCTGCAAGTGATAAATGCACTATGTGCATTGGCTATTTTACCCTACCCATCCTTTCTCTCCTCGGTGGCTAACTATTGGTTTTGTTTCCCAGACGGGGATTAATAAGAATATTTTGTGGCTCACTGTTGTATCTTTTTCGAAAGGTATTATGCCTGTGGTTGATAAGTCTCAGAATATCTCCAACTCTCTGTGTTATGGTTAAAAGATGAACGCTCTCTTGTTGTCTCCTTGCATTTGATTGTGACAGACCTGATTTGATTTCCAATTTTCTTTTCTCCCTTCGAGCACCTTCTTGGTTGTCAAATATTGGTGGAATGGTTATGGAGGTTTTTCATCGAGTATATTTCTCGACATTCTATGATAAAATTGGTTGAACAATTACAAATGGGAAGATGCGCTTGTATATAGTCGAGATTTATCTTATTTTCATTATGGTTTTACTCACTATGTTTTTACCAGCATGGTCTTGATTGAAATTGGAAACAACTGTGTGTTTTTTCTAGGCTCAATCAGGGTTATGGCCAGTTTTAAAAATGATGACTATGTGTAGTTGATGATGTCTGCTTCATCTATTATATTGGATCATCGTACATATTACAAATGGTTTTAAAAGGAAGTTATATCCACAGTGAAAAGGCTCGGGTTTTATATTTAGGTTGATTGTTGTTTCATTACAAGATCTTGTCGATTGATATGATGAAGATTGTGTATATCGGGCATATTTTGGAAATCTGTTCGTATTTGAAAAGAGACATTTGTATATCTTAAATTAGGCCTAATTGTAAATTGGTAAAAAATGGATGTGATTATTATCGTGATGCATTATGGATTATCAGGGATATTTGTCGAGAATATTACTGTGTATTTTCTTGATTATTAAAAAAAAAAAAAAAGATCAGTGCTTTGTTAAACATGACTCTTGAATGGAAGGGTTGTTTTGTTATAAGTTATGATTGTGAGATTGTTATGAATTGAGAAATTTTGGGAAACTTAAATATTGGAACAACAAACATTTTGGTACACAATTGGTAAACAGTGTATGTTGGTGATTTTTGGATTGATTTTAATATAGAGTTATGATCATCGATTACTTAATTTTTTTTTATGAACAATATCCATTAGCTTCCCTATCATTCTCTCACTTTTTCGCACATTACAAATCTGCTCACATTCCCAGATTCACTTGGCATGCCCTATTCTTAAAATTAAATTAAAATTAAGTGGAAACTCTGCATTACAACAATTAAAAGGATGGCACAGAGATAGGTCACAGTTGATATGATTTTGTTATTGTAACACAATTGATTGTTTAATTATTTGTTGAGCAATAATCATGTCCTTAATCCCTTTAATTTTATCACTTTTCCACTCAATACAACCCCCTCAGATATCCCAGAACCCTTATTCACCCTCTTCTCAT
>JASDQU010254347.1:13783-24293 GCA_032191745.1 Picea mariana | reverse complement strand
ATAGATTTTTTAAGTGATTTCTTTCCCAAATTCCCATTTAATTTATTTTTCATTAATTTAATCAGAAAAAACCTCCCCCGTACACATGTCACCCATCCCCCTAGTTGCACCAGAAAATTAATTTCATTAATTATTTAATTATTCCTATTTCCCTCACCCACCTAAAAGCATTCCTAAAAACACTCCTAGGTGTCCCAATATTCCTTTACAAATCTTAAAAGACCTACGCCTTACTAAATTCCTAGTTGAGTTCAAAAATGGCAAGTTCCCAAGGCAAGATTCCTTACTAAGTTAGACATTCAACTTTTTATTTATGTTTCCCCTTTTCTTTATGTTTCCCCTTTTTCCTTTAGTTTCTTATTTCTTTTAAGTTTCCCTCTTTTCCCTTTTTAACTAAAACTCGATTTAGCAAGTGTAGAAAAACAACCATTTACCCCTTCTTCTTTTTAATTAAAAATTAAATTAGCATATGTAGATAAAACAATCATTTCCCTTTTAAAATTTTAATCCCCCATTATAATTTGATTTTAATAATTTAATTGAATTTCTTACCCCCTTCTTGTTACATGTTTAATTATGATTTTTATTTTTGACCACATGTGATACTTAGACCTAGATTTTAATTTCACTAGGGTGGGCGACAATTTTATCAGGGAAATTGTTTTTAAATCTTACTTATCACATCATTCATTTTAAGGCCAACTAGGTTTATTCACTTACTCATTGAAATCGCGACGTTCCCTTCAGGACGCACTAGGTGCTCCAAGGGTGCCACTCGCCTTTTTCTATTTTCCTTGCACGACGTGCCCTTGAAGATGCACTACGTGCTCCAAGGGTGCCACTCTCCTTTTTTCGTTTTCCTTGAGCGACGTGCCCTTCAGGATGCACTATGTGCTCCAAGGGTGCCACTCGCCTCTTGACTGACTTGGTAGACATAAAAAACCCCGGAAGTCAATACTCCACCAGGTGATCTTGTGGGAGACTAAGGGCCTTTAAGGAATAAGGCCCCGGCCTTATTGCACACCCCTTAGAAGCATCGTGAGAGACTGTCGCAGTCTGCCCTCATGACATCGTGGGTCTTCTCGAACTTGGTAATCGTTAACCTACAGTTTGATCCATGATGAGAGTGCTAGTAGGATGTGGCAGGGCTGCTCCCACACCTCTCCCTCAAAGTCTCTGGTTGTCGTGCGTGACCCCTCTACTCCACATGTGAGTATGATCGGAAAGCTATCGTCAGCTTGCATCATCAACGAATCATGACAGCAAAATAATCAATCATCATAACATGTAATCATATGTAACATATGTCACATCAACAATAATCAACCCAACAGTCCACTCCCTAACTCGATCCAGATTCCAAGGGGTTTCATCGATGCCTCTTCATCTTCGAGGTCCAAAGTCCTGCACACTTAGGAGAACCCAATCAATAACACTTTTCTATGTAAATACAACAAAATAACATATCATCATATCCATAATGCCTCATAATCATAATCAAACGACCAATAGTGTAATAATCCAGATCACTTGCAAGAAAGTGTCCTCAAAGAATAAGTTCATTCAGTGCGTGCAAGAGAGGGATGTTACATAAACCCCTTCTTGGTCTAAACTTTGTCCCAAAGTTTCACAATATAGAAGTGCCAAAATAAAGTGCATCACAATATCATGAGTCTATCTATCAAACAAAAATAGAAACTGTTGATGCATATCACATGCATCCTCCCAGGTCGTCGAGTGCGGACTATAGTTGTCCCATTGGACCTTGACCTAATCTACTATTTGACATCGTAGCTATCGATTGTGATGGTTGTTGGTTGTGGAGCCTCATTATCTTCCTAATTTAGAGGTCCTTTCTTTCAGCCGTGTTTATACCCCATGAAGTATTTAGACCCCAGAAGTATGTACACTCTTCCACGTGGGGGATTGAAGAGGGGGGGGTACCCCCTTTGTGGGGTTCAGGGGGGCTATCCCCCCGAAGAAAAATTTTCCTTGTAAATGTATATTGTAATTTCATTGTAAATATGGACCGTTCATTACAAGGTCGTAGATCTAACGATAGAGATTATGTTAGGGTTTTTTTCCCTAGAAGGCAACCCTCTTTTATGAGGGAAATGTATTGTGGCTATGGTTGATCGTGAATATTGTATTCTGAGATAGGAGACTGTGAGAGAAAGAAGAGGAAGTTACAACGGGTTTGTTGTAGGTTGTATCCCTTCATATGCTGGATAATAATAAAGGAAGGACCTGGAAATTTCTCCGGTGGACGTAGCCCATACTGGGTGAACCACGTAAATCTGTGTCTCTATTGTATTGTGTATCTTTTGTGTTTTGTTTCCGCATTTGTTTTATTTTATTTCTCCACAGTCTTGTTTTTCTAACAATGGTCCAGGATGCAGATCGTCTCCGCCGTGAGTGCACCCTCATTAGATACCTGCAAGGAACTCATGTGAATAACATGTTTAGGATCACTAATATAATGTCTCAAAATATATATGTGAAAAACATCGTGCATATGCCTCAAAGAATCAGACAAGGCTAGTTGATAGGCCACGGGCCCCTTCTTCTCGACAATCTCGAAAGGTCCCACAAACCTAGGAGAGATTTTAGCACCCTTTCCAAACTTGATCGAACTCTTATCGGTTTTACCCGCAAGAAGACTCGATCGCCAACTTCGTAACTATGGTCGACACGGTGCACATCAACATAACTCTTTTGTCAATCTTGCGCTTCTTTGATCCTTTGTCTTATTGTTTACATTTGATCTTCCATTTCTTGGATCTCTTTCGGTCCCACCAGGACCCTATCCTCAAGCCGATCCCAACTCAAAGGCATCTGACATGGTTTCCCATAAAGAAACTCGAAAGGCACCATCTTAATGGTGCTTTGGTAACTGTTGTTATATGCGAATTCTACCAGTGGCAAGAATTTTTCCCAACGCTTATGTTGGTCCATCACGTACATGCACAACATGTCTTCCAAGATTTGGTTTGTTCATTCGGTCTGCCCATTTGTCTCTGGGTGATACGCAGTACTAAAGTTAAGTTGGGTTCCCAAGGCCTCTTGGAAACTAGTCCAAAATTGTCCAGTAAACACCAATCCTCGATCGGATATAATCCTCTTAGGCACACCATACATCCTCATAATCTCACTGATGAAAACTCTAGCTATGTTAGGTGCCTGATACATCGTACATATAGGAATAAAATGAGTACTCTTCATCATAGTGTCGACTACCACAAAAATCAAGTCGTGTCTCCTTGCCGTCAGTGGCAATCCAACAATGAAATCCATTGAAATAACCTCCCATTTCAATTCCAGAATAGCGTGTGGCTGTAGTAATCCTATTGGATGTCTATGTTCAGCCTTTACCTGCTAACATTATAGACATCTGGCCACGTAGTTGACTATGTTTGCCTTCATTCCTTTCCAGAAGAATAAGGGTTTAAGGTCTGCCCTCATCTTCGTGACTCTTGGGTGAGCCATGTACACTGCTTTGTGAGCCTCGTTTAGGATCAAACTCCTCAACTCGTTGTTCGGTGGCACGTAAATTTGATTTTTAAATCTCAATAATCCATCGCCTTCAAACGTAAATCCTTCAAATCTTGGTACCATCATTGTGTTTTTTTTTATAAAATCCTTGACCTATTTGTACCAGTCATCGTCGCACTGTAAAGTTAGAATATTTTCACATACATTCGTCTGAAGAGGAATCACCGAAAATATGCATGATCTCCGACTCAACACATCAACCACTCTATTCATTGTTCCCTTTATGTAAGTAATCTCGAAATCGTACTCGCTAAGCAATTCTGACCAACACCGTTGTCGTGCGTTCAAGTCGCTTTGCATAAAGATGTGTTGTAGTCCATAGTGGTCCGTTTTTAGTTGGAATTTCCATCCAATAAGATAGTGTCTCCAAACTCTCAAGGCATGAACAATGGCTAACAACTCCAAATCGTGCGTTGCATAGTTCTCCTCATCCCTTCTCAACTTTCTTGAGATGTAAGCGATCACTCGACCGTCTTGCATCAAGACTCCGCCTAAGACTTCCTAGGATGTGTCAGTGCATACCAAGAAGTTTGCGTCCATGTCAGGGACCTTTAGTATCGGTGCTATTGTCAGCAACTCCTTGAGCCTCCAAAATGCTTCTGCGCAATTCTCGCTCCAAACAAACTTCTTATTCTTCTTATGCAATTCCGTGATCAGATTTGCTATCTTCAAAAACCCCTCGACAAACTGTCGATAGTATCCTGCTAAACCCATGAAGCTATGAACTTCTGAGACATTTGTTGGTGCAGGCCATTCCATAATAGCCTCGACCTTTGTTGGATCCACGATGATATCTTCGTTGGAGATGACATGCCCTAAGTAGTGAATCTTCAATTGATAAAATGAGCATTTAGACAATTTCCCATATAATTTGTTCTCTCGCAAACACTGTACTACCAGGCGCAAGTGTTTATCATGGTCCTCCAATGTCCGAGAGTAAATCAAAATGCCGTCAATGAATACTTGGACGAACTTGTCCAAGTAGTCGTGAAACACCCCATTTATCAAACTAATAAATACCCCAGGGGCATTTGTCAGTCCAAAAGGTAAAACAGTAAAATCGTAATGTCCAAACCTCGTCTTAAAAGTGGTCTTAGGGATGTCATCCTCCTTGATCCATAACTTGTGATACCCTAATCACAAGTTTACCTTTGAAAACACCATCCCTCCCTTCATCTGATCGAACATATCATCAATCCTTGGCAACAGGTATCGATTCTTGATTGTTTCCTTGTTCAATTGACGACACTCAATGTAGAGTCTCCACGAACCATCCTTCTTCTGTGTGAAGATAATAGGCGCACCCCATGGTGACACACTTGGACATATAAGTCCCAGTTCCAACAACTCCTTCAATTGCATTCTCAACTCATGTAACTCCAGGGTTGACATCCAATAAGGAGTTCTTGCTATCGGTTTTGTCCCCGGTTTTAGGTCTATGGTAAATTCTAATTCCCTCTCTAGCAGCATCCTAGGTAACTCCTCTAGGAAGACATCCGCAAACTCTCTCACCACCGGAAGGTGTTCTAGACCTTCCGCTACTCCCTTCTCGTTTAACGCAAGGATTGCATAAAGCTTACATCCCTTGCGCATGCTCTTCCATAGCTACAAGGAAGAGATGAACCTCACGGAAACTCCTTGGTTTCGATCTACAATCATGTGTCTCTATCCCTCATCATCAACCAAGCATAACCTTTTTGTCTTATAGTTGAGTATCGTCTCATGCGATTCCAACCAGTCCATACCGATCACGATGTCATAAGATCCCAAGATCGTGATGTACAGGTTGGCCCTGGTGACAAACTCTCCCAAGTTAAGGGTACAACCCATAACCTTCCCTCCAACCTTTTGTTTGGCTCTCAAAGCCATCTCTACAAAGATAAACTCATCCTATTCGACTGCCTTTACCTTAATTATTTTTAGTGTTGCACCAGAAATGAAACTCTCCATAGCACCAGGATCTATCAAAATACTAAGGGTCTGGTCAGCGATGGTACCCGACATCTCGAGCACAGTCGACTGGTGCTCTGCCTGACAGTTATTCATCGGTGGTGGGTCCGGTTGATCTAGATGCCCTAGTCCTCTCCACGGGGCAGTCGAGCTGGTAGTGCAACTCCCCACATGTCCAACACCCCTTCTTCGGTCCAGTACTCCTGGTACACGAAGTAGAAGCTAATGGCCCACCGGCCTGGAATCCTGGTCTGTTCTGCTAAACAAGCCGAAACTACTATTTCTACAATCGACGCTACTGTTGGTGTCGTGGTCCTCAATAAGGAGTCTTTTGTTGAAACGCTGTTCACCGAGGTGTAGTGAAAGTGGATCCTCTATGGAAGCCATGATATTTTGGCGTATGTCTAGCTGGTGTTTGATGTTGCTGCGCACTAGATGACACCTTCCCTGTTGGTCTCACTGGAGTCCTACTCTGACCCTTGATGATAAGCTCCTCCTCTGCTATGAGGGCCTTCTGAATGATGTCATGCAAGGTTCATGGCATTAGAATCCTAACCTTTGCACCAATGCTAACATTAAGGCCAAACAAGAACCTGTTGACCTTAAGTTTCTCAGTATTCAGGTGCATACCATACCGAAGAAATTCCATAAAACAGGCCTCGTACTCGGGCATCGTACAACCACCCTATCTCAAGGCATTGAACTCGTTGAGCTGATGCTCAATGAATTCCTCTTATAGGTACCTCTCTTGGAACCGTTCCTCGAATAGTTCCCATGACACGTCTTTGATGGCCATGTTCATTTGTGGCAGGTACATCTTCCACCATAGAAGAACGCTCCCCTTCAGTTGAAAGACCATCATGCAGACCTTCATGTTGGAGGTATAACCGTGAAGTGCTAAGCACATCGCCATATTCTCCAACCATGCCTCGGTGGTTGCATCGTTCGGGGCACCAAATAACTCAGGAAGTTTGACTTTCTCAAGTTCGCGGTGAATGCTACCAATACGGACCGGAGCGCACGGTGGACCCTCAAGGGGTGTCAGAGCCCTGACCTCATCTTTTTCCAAACAACTTATCAGTGCCTCAGAAATCCATTGAAAGGACCTCATCAACCCAACCACATCACCCACCACTATCTGTTCCTGCTCGACAATCTATTCGTCTCCCTGGGGGTTAGACCCCTCAGTTGTGGATGATACTGGGGGCGTTGTGCCTCCTCCCCTAGCACCCCATCGTCTTCCTCTGCGGTGTCCTCTAACCATGATTACCTACAAGAATACAAGTCAACTTAATTAGCAATATTATAATCAGATACCAAATCAACAAAATCCATAGTGATCCCAAGTCGCGGGTCGAACCCACTCTGATACCATATGTAATGACCCCATCGTTACGACTACATGCGACGCAACACGAGGGGTTTTTTTTTTTTTAAAGCAAGACAGAAACAACAACAACAATTAAACAACGCAACGGGATGACAACACAACACACACAGATCAAGCAACAATAAACAACGACTCAGACGCTAGCACATCAGGAAACTAGCCGAAACATGCGGTAATTAATAGACAGATAAAAACGACTACCCACCCGATAAAAACAAGACAACACCTACAAGCTAAAGGACAACATTAACCAACCCGACAAAACGACTTGATGACTAGTAATTAGAAACCTCTATGGTGCGCAAACCAAACGCGTTAAGGCGTCAACCAAGTGCCAACATCAATTACAACGAGCAACGCCCACATTGGGAAGCACATACTCCGACCAGGTTATCATTCACCTCTTTCTATCAGGGCACACAAGGATCCCCTCACCAAGAATCATGCCATCATAAGGCGATGGGTGTGACAGTAACCAAGGTGCAACATGACACATCTAGACCAATTACCCAATAAAATTTAACGCGCTAGTAGACCGAATCAATTGCCAACCACATGACAACTAAATCAAGCACCCAAACGACAAGTCAACAAGACACAAGGGAATCAAATGACTATAACCTTCATACAACACATTAAATTCCTTGCGCAACAATTCTATTGCAACCCTACATCGATCTGTACACATTAAATGATTATTATCAATGATTAGTTCATTGTAGCTATTTTCCAATTCCAATGTGAGATAAGTATTTTCCTAAGGAGAAATTCACTTTCTTTTAACTGAAACAATTACGAAACATGTCCTTTAAAATGATAAAACAAATGTCCTTTAAACTGAATATGCTATCGTTAAACTGAAACCATAAAAAAAATTGCTATCTAAGGTACACATTTAAAATCGTTGTCTGGATAATCTATAAGTTGATATTACTATAATTGCTTTTTTTATTATTGTAATTATTGATAATCATTACTATAGTGAAAGATAATCGCTGACAACAACAAACATATCACTGCCAAAAGGGTTACCGAAATTCTGGATACATCATTGTCTATTCGATGTTGTTGTCCACTAAGTAACTTACTATAATTATGGAAGGATCGCGGCCAATCAACCACAATGTTGTCAACAACTGAGGCTATGTCTATGTTATTGCCGCCAACACAATGTAATAAGTATCGTTACATAAGCATTACTAAATCGATGAGTAATATATATATCTATCGAATTACAATCAAGGGAGAATTCAACTCTATAAGATTACAGTGATCGCTAACATCAATCGCTAAAGGGTTCGCTATCATAAAATGAAAACCGCTATCCTAACATAGCTTGTATGAATGTGTTGTCTTGCACAACAAAAATTGCATTTAACTCGTTGTCCATCATATTAATGTCAATATAACCATAAAATTGCAGCCTAGCAAATCGTGGTGTGAATACATTTTAGGGCAAAAGTAAAACTCTACTCGAACCAGGTCTCTGCCCAACAATTCGTGGTGTGAACGTAATTAAAAGCAGGATTGAACTGTTTAAAAGAATTTCGCTTTGAACTGTCTAAATAAAAGAAAATTGCATAATTGAAAAATGTCATATATGTTGAGTTAAAAGGAAGGCGTTAAATTAAACATGATATTCGTTGAGTTGAAACACTAATACTGGCTGTGTAACACCACCAAAGTTTTTTGTTCTAAAATATGAGAATCGATGTAACATAAGATACAACCTCCAACAATGGAATCGTTGCTAGGAAAGTCGCTATGGTAAGCATTCAAAAGGGAAATAAAACTCCATCAGCGAATCGCTGCTAGGTAAGAGTGTTGGGTTAAAAGCATTCAAGGAAAGATGGAACATCTATCCACGAAATAGATTCCATTAAAATGCCACAATTTACACAATAGAAACACCACCATTTGCAAAGCAAAAACGCTACCCTTTACACAATAAATACACCCCCATTTACACAGTAGAAACACCACCATTCCACATAAAAAATGCTACTCTTTACACAGTAAACATACCCCCATTTACACAGTCATAATCACTGCCATTACAGTCATACAAAGCAATAAATTCAACCAACCAAATATACAGTAAAAAACGCAGCACTCAATTCTTTGTCATTCATAAAATTTGGGGATATCGCTATTGAATACAACTGTATCAATTTTATGGATATCGCTGTGAATATAAACTCTATCTATCAATCAAGGGGATTCGCTGCCACATATATATATAACTATTGACCCATCATTTAAAACGTTGTTCGTATATTAACATGCAGTCCATAAATGTAAGTAGAACGCAGAGTGCATAATGATAAGGTTGGCATAATACAGATGCAATCGCCAAGCAAATAAAGGTAATAAGACACAGTCCAAATGTGGTCAAACGCAGAGTAAAACGAGACATGTATAATTGTTGATTTGGTGATTATACAGGTAAAACACAGAGCAAATGAAGGTAATAAAATGCAGTCCAGTGTGGTCAAAATGCAGAGTAAAATGATATATTTATAATTGTCTGATTTGGTGAGTATATAGGTAAAATGTAGAGCAAATGAAGGTAATAAAATGCAGTCCAGTGTGGTCAAAACATAGAGTAAAATGATATATGTATAACTATTTGATTCGGTGAGTATACAGGTAAAACACAGAGCAAATGAAGGTAATAAAATGTAGTCCAGTGTGGTCAAAACACAAAGTAAAATGTTATATGTATAATTTTTTGATTCAATGAGTATACAAGTAAAACACAGAGCAAAAGAAGGTAATAAAACACAGTCCATTGTGGTCAATAAAATGCAGAAAATCATTGTGTATCATCCTTAAAAGAAACGTAGAGTCGATCATTCAAGGAAGGGAAGAGGTACTCATTCAAAATCAATGCAAAGATAGTCAATCAAGAAAGCGCAGAGATTAAGCAAGGGATAAACAAGTATGCAAATTTTATCCTTCACTCATCATCCATGCACAGAAAAGAAGGGCATTTGAATCTATAGGTATTTAAACACCAAAGTGACGACTATCAATTTGGCTCCTGGCCGACTACTCAGGCACAGACTAATGACTAAAGGGATAAGGGGAAAACACAAATTTCTTCATAATAATCAATAAACAACACAGAAAAGTCATAACAATTTGGATTGGGTTCGCCAAGGGAATCAATTCAAACAACAACAAGCGTAAGGTTGGGATGACCTTAAGTTCATTGATTATAAAATGCTGACTAAAACATAATTCTTTACACCATAGAAGTACAGTAATGAAAGCAAAAGAACAATATTAATCTACCATTCAAAAATAAATGCATGCGTACCGTAGTCCAACACAAAGGTTCCAAGTCATTGTCCTGCACGCGCTCCGTCCAGCTCCCGCTTGCCGACCAATGTGACCTCACTGGTACCTCCCAGCCAATGCTAGGGGTACTCTTCTTCCCCTAAGCCCCCCGAGCCACAAAGGGGCCACACACACAATACCAAAGAACCACTAGCACCCATCTCACCTCACAAGGTCAAGCTACCACTCGTTACCCGAGCTAGGTATCCCAACTCCCACAAGATAAGTTCAGTCGAGACAAAAAATCAGTAGTGTAACGTTACGCATAAAGATGAG
>JASDQU010254343.1:0-16084 GCA_032191745.1 Picea mariana | reverse complement strand
GAATTAATTGTCACTTTATGACTTAAGTGACATATTTCACTTTTGACTTAAAACTCCTAAGTCAAAGTGAAATTAGAATCATAAAGTAAAGTATGAGGGTAAAAGTCTTCCCCCTTTGTGCTTAGAGACTCATAAGCACATGGGGACCACTTTCCAAGGTACCCAAAACTCAACATACACATGTTAAGACAAGGCTCCTCTAGTGGTGCACTCTGTAAGCATGGAATCCATGTGTCAAGTGCTCCTCATCACAAGGCCCATCTCTTTGCAAGAGAAGCATCTAGTGCTCCAACGCCACCTCCTCAACATATGTGTCTTGCGTCCACATACAACCCCAAGCAATGTGTTCTCAACCCAAGCATCCTCAAGTCAAGTGCATATCCTCCTAAGGCATGCTAAGTGGTCTTGATGCTCTTGGGGCTAAGTGTTGTCCTTTCTAGTGCCCAATGTTCTTCCTTCAAGGTAGTTCCAACACCCATGCAAGCAACCGTCCTCCTCAACATGCATTCCATGTAGAAGATATCAATGCAACATAAGATAACCACCTCATCAAGGAGTGTGCCACATTTAGCACCAAGTCCAAGGTCAAGTAACCACCTATAAGATAAATAAAATAAGATAAGATAATTTTATTAATGTCGAACAAATGAAATCTCTCCAAACATCATCAACCAAAAGGTCTAAGATACGATTAAGGGGCTAGGGTTCCACCATGCTATCCACATCACATGAAGGCACCCCTAGCATGTTGTAAACACTTTTGGAGCAAGCCAAAAACTAACACCCTATACTCCGCTTTAGTGGAAGTAAGTGATATTGCATGATTCTTCTTACTTAGCCATGAAACTGCACCTGTACCAAGGCTGGAAATATACTGTGGGGTGGATTTCCTATCATCGACTAACCCCAGGCAATTTGAGTTTGTATAATTTGTAAGTTGGAAATCATCTCCACTTCCATATAGGATGCCATACTCTTTGATACCCTTCACATACCTTAGAATTCTCTTGTCTGCTATCCAATGATTAGTCTTAGGAGCTGTCATGAATCTAGAAATATAGCTGATTGCAAAGCTAAATCTGGCCTGGTGGTTGTGAGATAGATCAAGCTTCCCACCAACTGTGTACATATACATTGATTCGTTTGCTAGTTTTGAGTCAGAGGTGGCTAATAATTTCATTCCAACTTTCATAGGTATAGTCGCTGATTTACAATTAGTCAATTTTGACATACTTTGTTCGTGACATAAACACAACATCATTAGTTGGCCAAAATTCTGTACCTAGGGAATAATAAAGGAGACCTAAATTAGTCATGTCAAACATTGAACACAAGTCAGTTGTTATTTTTTGAATTGCACTGACTTCACTACATGTGATGATTATGTCATCCACATAAACCACTACCATCATTGCATCGTGACAATGCCTCTGACATAAAGATTTGGATTAGAAGGGATTTTTGTGAATGCAAATCCTACTAGATACTTATCAAATTTTTGTACTGGGCTCTTGGGGTTTGTTTTAAATTGTAAATAGCTTTAATTAGTCTGCATACCAAATGCTCTTTACTTGCAGCCTATAACCCTTGTTGCTGATATATATACACTTCTTCCTCCAAATCTCCATTGAGGAATGCACTTGTTACATCCATTTGGTAATTTTTCTAACCAAAAGAGGCTGCCATAAATATCACCATTCTATTTGTGACCAACTTAGTTTTTGGAGTGAATGTTTCAGCATAATCCACTCCTTTTTGCTTGAGCAAAATCTTTGGCAGTCAACCTTGCCTTGTGTTTCTTCTGTAAACCATTAGCATTATATTCTGTCCTATCAACCCATTTGTATCCAATGGGTTTCTTGCTTGCAGATAGCTCTTCCAACACCCAAGTGTTGTGACTCATGAGAGCATCATATTCTACCTTCAAGGCCATTTCCCACTTGTCATATTCTTTGGCTTCTTCATAATTATGTGATTCAAAAGATTTATAAACATATTACATGAATGCAAAATTTACATGTCCAGGTTGGTACTATTATCCCCCATTTCTAGGGATAACTAAGGAGATGATGTCTCAAGGCCCTCAGGTTGCAGACATGGAGTGCCGAGGGATGGATTAACTTGTGATGTCCACTTACACAGATGAAGACCTGCTTCACCACCATACTTCTCCGATTCATTATGATGGCATTCCCCACATCAACTTGTTTCCGGAAGACAATGGATCTTACTCCATGAGGTACAAGTCAGGTGTTGTGGTAAGTGCCACTTTAGTACTTGAGGCATTTGAATATGTTGCATTGCAATTTCTCTTGATTATAGAACGTTTCCTTGGAAATTATGCTCTTTGCCTTGTTTTACCTTGGTGGTTGACATTGTGCCCTAGTAAGTGGTCACCCTTGGGAAAGATTTGCCACTGGGAGGTCTCCTTAATGAGTCATCGTACCATCCCCAATCATATTTATCATTTTCCACACTTCATCCTTTTTGTCTCCTCATCTTTTGGGATTTTCAGGTGTATTGACCCAAGAAGGGATTGTACCTCATTTCATGGGAAGAAGGGGTTGAAGGCCCAGATGTTTGTAGTTGGCAAAAGATAAAATCCAATCATAAACCTTCTAGATGCTTGCCCAGGTATCCTGAGGACAATGAAATGTTTCTCACAAAACTAATGGGACCTGTAAGATAAATAACTAATTAAGCATGCCAACCAAGGTAGAGCATGTGTGGGCAATGCTTTTCATGCTTAGGTAGAAGTCCCACACATCGTTTTCAACTTGGGGAAGCACAATGTGACAAGGGTAGAGTCAAGGTGGGCAATGTTTTTCATGCTTAGGTAGAAGTCCCACTTTGGCTTCAACCTGGGAACACTTTAATTAATTAATGGCAATAAATGGGCTTGGAAAAAGGTTGCATTGAAAACGAAGGTGCAACACACCCTCTACAAAGGCACCCATAAATGAGATAATACGAACCCTTGTATGTCATGAACCCCATGCCCAAAAGTTTTACCCTCATCCACTTCATCTTCTTTGCATGACTTAGAGAGGGTCCACCTAGGATACACTCCTTGAATTGAGGAACGTCTCACCCAATAGGTCACCATGACAACCCTCACATACCTAAACTTGGCAAGTTGCATAGAGTCTTTGAGAACTTGTTTGATTTGAAAAGGTAGTTTTGATGCACATGTTTAGGTGGCTCTTGTATTCAATGTGATTTTACTTGGCATGATACATTTGACTTGAGACCCTTGGAGGGTGCATTCATTTGTCTTTGCAGGACCTTGTTTGGTGGACATTTTTGGAGGAATAAGCCTAGCTTGGGCCTTCATTGGGGCTTGAAGCCCACATAATGGATGCCACGACCCACACCTTGGGAGCTGACAGAAGCTAGACGTTGCCTTTGGAGGCTAGAGAAGACACCGTGAAGGAAGATACCTAGCCCTCACCTTGCCCAACGATTTTCCTTTGAGGCCACGCGCTACACTTTTGGGCTTGACGTCACCCTTGGGGCCAGGGTTTTGGTGATGGTGGTGAGGTTTGATGATGATTTAGCATGGTTGATGGAGAGGAGGACATTTAGCATGGTGACACATGGCCTTTGGAGGCCCCACATCTCCTTCGACAACCCAACGACTTTCTCAAAATGTCAAAACGTCACCTTTTAGGGGCATGATGTCATGTTTTTAGGGTTTCTTCTAGTGTAAAATCAATTTTTGAATTGTAAAGGGGCAATTAGATGAGGTCAACCTCCCTAATTGTGTTTTACCCTAAAGTTAAGTGGAAAAACTAATTTTAGAAGGTTTTGTATAAATAAAGGCCTTGTGACATTTCATTTTATCATAACTCACTCTCTCTTGAGTGAGAGACTTGGCTGAAATTTTCGCCCCTCTTCGGCAAATCACATCTCTCTCTCTTGTGCAAATTTTGGATGCTTAACACTTGTCTTTAGAGCTAAAGTGGTGCGCTATCTCTTGGATGCTTGTCTCTTGCTATGGTGATGGAATGTACTTGGTAGATAAGGGTTTATCTTGCATATCTCTTGAAATTGGTAAGGAATTTATGCATATTGTTGGTGTTTCTTTCTTGTTTTAGGACTATTCTTGTCTAAACCCTTGGAGGAGTATAAGGGCATACACCCTCCACCGAGTCTATCATTATTGTTGATTTGATAAGCTGTTGCAAAAGGTTGCTAGGGGGAGTAAAAGGGCTTACACCCTCTTAGATCTACCTTGTTAGGTTTACTTGCTCTAGGAAGTAAAACGACTTACACCTCTAGAGAAGTAGTAGATCTAAATTTACACAAGATGACTCCATAACCTATTGACAAGGCACTAATCTTAATTTGCATTGGAGAAATAAAATCATTGCATTGGTATGCGTGAAATTGAGAGATTTTGTATTTTTTCAAGTTGAAATATTTTCTTAGTGTTATAAGTGCTGTTGTATATCTCGGCGATATATCAAAAATATTGGATATACACCGATATTTTGTGGGGGCTGATATTTTCCTAGGAAAATATCGCGATATATCCGAAATTTTTAATGTGTCGCGACACATTCATTAACTCGCAAAATATTGGGAAAATGTCGCGAGTCGATAGAAAGTGTCGGCCTGTTGGGTAAAAACGCGGAAAAAGTGCACGTGAAGGGGGTTTTAGAGGTTGCAGGTTGCCTTTTTTAGTCATTGTTTCATTTCTAAAGTGTGAGAGAGCTAGAGAGGTGTGAGGGAAGTCATTGTGCATCTATCCAAGGAGGAGAAAGCCAAGGATCTTGTTGCCATTAGCACCAACGGAGAGATCAAGATTTCCAGGTATGATCCAAAACGTTTTTCTTTCATTTGGAAGTTTGAACTTTGTTTTTTAAATTTTTAGAGTTAGGCTAGGGTTTGCAATGTGCCTCTTCTTGTTGTTTTTGAATGGAAGATTCAATCATTCTAATTCATCTAGCTCTCATTATTTAACCTTTACATTATCGTGTGTTTATTTTTTATTTTTTGTGCCATAGGTTTAATATTTTCATCTAAACAAAATGCCGAAGGCATTGGATCTAATGTGGGTGTATGGTGAACCAGTGGAACTTCCCAATAGACAAATATTGACATGCAATCTTTGCAGGAAAAAGATTTTTGCAGGAATTAGCTGCTTGAAATACCACCTTGCCAAAATCCCTGCGTTTGATGTGGAAGCTTGTCCAAAAAGTAGCCCGAAAATTATGCGTATTGCAAACCAATCACTCATTGATATGGCTAATAAGAGGGATGCGACCGAGGCTTGCAAAAAAGAACTTGAACTTGCAAATAGAAACATTGGAACAAGTGCCTCTGAGGGGGGACCAGTACCACAATCCCACTCCTCAACCACAGGGCCCTCAACTTCTGCAGTTCGCTCATCAACCTCACCTTTCTTTGTGGGGAGGTCAACACCTGGGGGGCAACCTTCTATTCAGTCATTGATTAAAAGAAAAGAGACGAAGGAGGGTGACAAGCTTGTGGCCAAATATTTTCTTTGGAGTGATATACCTTTTAACATTTCCAATAACCCCTTCTACCATTCCATGTTTGAAGTTGCTGCAATTGTTGGCCCGGGGTATAGGGGCCCTTCCTATCAGGATTTGAGAGGGCGTCTCCTTCAAGGGGAAAAGGTCGACTGCACAGAAAGATTAGCTCAGCTCAGGGAAACATGGAAGACCATCGGATGCACTGTGATGTCGGATGGGTGGATTGATGGGAAGGGCAGGTCAAATCTAAACTTCTTGGTTAATTGTCCCAAGGGGACAATGTTTATCAAAAGTGTCGATGCAAGTGCATATACAAAAGATGCACAATTATTATGTGAGTTGTTGGATGGCTTTATCCGAGAGATAGGCCCACAGTATGTTGTCTGTGATGTCTCGTTCCCAAGAGTAGGCCAACAGGGAGTGACTTAGTAGTCTATGTGTTCCCGTAGACTATAGTCAGGCACAAACATGGAACAAAAGGGAGAAATAAGGGTGATTTGGTGGCTAAACGATGAGTTAAGCCAAAAAGCATAGGAAAAGTCACTTAAGCCTAAGTCAACAAAGAATTAGAATGACAAGGTGCTAAAGGGGGACTTAATTAATTAATTATTCACCTTAGGAGGAAAAGCGCGTAGCTTAAGTGAGGTCAATGGTGAATTAAATCGGGAAGAGTATAAAGGGAGGAATTCGACCTAATTCCTCATTATGCACTATTATGATTCGATGTTGAGAGTTCCCAGAGGAGGAAGAGATTCAACTTCTTCTGTTTTGTGGATTTTTGGAGGAAACCACCACCATTGATAGGTTTCGGTGTTGAGAGACACACCCTAACCCATCGGAGATACCATCCAGGTATTTCACCGTGCTATTCAGGAGTATCTAGTTATCAGTGTTGCACAACTCAGCCAGTGGGGGCGCAAGTTAGATAGAGGGTTTGTGTAGCTGCACGAGATCAGAGCTCGGATTGCAGTTTCCTTTCGACCCAGTTGAGATCTAGCTAGGGTGCATAGATTGAGCCACTTTCCATCAGATTCGGACGATGGAATCCTTCAGAGCGCATCATTCGGGCATTTAGGACGCAACTCTTTTGGAAGGACAGTTGGGGCTATAGACGAAGCATCAAAGAAGATCCGGGGAAACCCTTCCGACCCAGTTCCACATTTGGCAAGGCGATCGTTTTGAGTCCTATAGCAGCCAATTCCGTTGGTGGAATCATTTGGGGTGCATCCAGAGAGCCATGAGGTGCGCAGACCCCCAGGGGACGAGATCCGGAGCATTAGAGGCCAGATCTGTCATTCGACAGTCACCAGTATCATTCTAGAGGCCAGGGCGCTTCTATTGGGATAGTTTCCAGCTCATTCCGACGGGTATAACCTTCCAGATGAGTTTTCCAGTTTGCAGCGATTACCGTGCTTCTCCGGAATCGTCGATTTTGTTGATCTATCCGTGCATGCATCAAATCTGCCTTCATCTTCTGATCATAGGTATTTTATGTTATTTGTTTGTATTCCAGTGACGAACCATGAGATCTAATTGAAGACTATCTTCTATATTTCCAGTATTTCATTGTATTTCCATGCTTGAATCTCATAATACATATTATTGGGCGGTTGATGTTCCTTATTTTCGCATGCATCATATATATACTGTTTAATGTTTAAACCATAACATATAACATGCACATGCAACAACCACAAAACATCTCAAGCACATAACTAAAACGCATCCAGAAACCCTAGAGTATCAGATCTGAAGATAAAACACATTCAGAAACCCCCAGTGTATCAGATCTGTGAGATAGAACATTAGATCCGTAGTAGATATCCTGATCAGGGGGATCAGGGATATTTTAGTGGTATCAGAGCTTTAGTCTTGCTAGCCTGTGACTAAAGACGATGAGTACAATAGAAGACCCAGATGGCCGTGAGCACGTAGGTGACGAATATGTCACTTACAACAGGCGCAAGGAAAGAAGACCTAGGCTTGACTTTCCTCCTTTCCCTCCCAGTTCAGAGGAAGAGGCACACAGAGAAGTAGAGAGAAGGGCAGAGCGTGAGGCTGAGCGAGAGGCAGAAAGGATGCTAGGAGATAGATATGAGTGAGCAGAGGGCAGTGGTAAGGCCCCCATGGAACCAGAGGCTACCTTCATGCAGGTTATCAGTGATATGTTGGTTAGTTAGTGGACCATGTCTCAGTCCTTGGCTCAGTGCTTGTTGCTCCACACAAAATGCAAAACACAATGAGCCAAAAAAAACCGAATCAGGCTTTTTATCCCGCGGCCTGGGTGTAACTGGCGATTTTTTCGATTTTTTCCGGATTTTTTCAAACCTCAAAAAATCACGATTTTTAGTTTTCAAAAAATTGACGCAGTAAAAAAATCGCGATTTTGGCGATTTTTACCGATTAATCGGTGATTTTTTCAACTATGCAGAAAAGTAAGTGCACCAACAAATGTGAGATGGAAAGCATATGTTCCATAACATTTTTGAAAAGTATATTATTTGTGAGTACGACCCAAAGTGACACTTTATATTCTGCTTAACTAAAGACAAATTAAAAAGTATTTCAAGCTAATCTAACAATACATATTGACTTTATAAAAACATACTTTTTAACTCAAATGTTTAAAATAGGGCCATAGCTTATGACCTTTACACATACTTTATTAGGCCACTAACTCCTAATCAAACTTGTTAATACCTTTGTTAAGGTTGGCTCCTAGTGATTGTTAGGTACCTATCCCTTGATTGCAACAAATCCATTTATTTGGTTCAAAATTCTCTACCAAGTGTTTGACAGATCTGCTTTACTTTAACAAATAATTGAAATTTGGATGACAAACTATAGGCCCCTTGAACTTATAAATAAAACAATTGTCAGATACTACTTTTGGTGTGTCTCAAAGCTCAACTCCTATGAAATTGACATACAACCCAAATTGTTGCCAATTAAAACAGTTAGAGCACATTCTTCCATATTTTAAAGAATAAATCTTAACTATAATAGAGAGTCATATTTTCAAAGATTAATCAGTGTATATTTGATTCTTACTTCATCATAAGGCAACCTTTGAGAGATTTCTCTAAATAAAATTACTACAAAATCATTGATGCTTTATAATCCCACTTAAACAATTTTTTTGACTACTACCGAGTACCTATATTGAAATGTTGTTCTCTATTTAAACAAAAATTTCAAAGCACCTACCAGGTAAACACTCCTAAATTTAATCTAAAGAAGACTCAAAATAAGCAAAAGTTCAAGGGTTCGTGGTGTGAATACTGTTTCACTGTTTAAGTTTCAGACCTTTTTTCAAGGAAAACCTCTCTGGGAAACCCAAGGGATGCTTCCTTGCATTCGTGGATGGCATCCCTAGTAAACTCATTGGTGTACATTGTAGACTAGTGTGCTTAACCCAAGGGGATTTGAATTGGGCACCTTCTGGCACAAAACTAGTCAAATGCCCAACAACATTGGTGACAACCAGTTGAGTGAACCCCTTGGGCTGTAATGTCCCCAATTTTGGACATTATTACATTACAGAGTGTTATGCCTACCAGAGTAGCTAGATGGGGGTGACAATGAGTTCAGGAGATATTGAGGGGTTTTATTGGGCCCGACTTGCATCGTTCATCATATTTCATCATCAGGATCCATTCCACACAACTTGGCTTTGGTTCCGTTGCATTCTGACGATTTCTGTAATTTAGAGTTATTATGGGTCATATTTTAATTAAATTCACTAAGAAGGTCATAATACTTGGAGAAACTTCTTAGTGTAATAGCTCATTGGAATCGGGAGGAAGAGCACTACATGATAAAATGATGAGAAGTGACTTTCAGTGGCCGGAGAAGCCATAAGGATGGATAAATTACTTTTTAAAGATAAAATGGTTAATTAATTAATAAAGTGACTTAATTAAGGAATAATAAAATAAAGTAAAAGTCACTTGGAGAGAAAAGGTGAACATGGGGGATAAAAGAGAGATAGGGGCCTCTATTCTCTCATTATGTTGATTATCATTTTGATGTTTGGCTTCTTGTTGGAGAGCCCATGCACTTGGGGGTTTTGAGGGTTTTGACTCAACAAACCTTAGAGATCAGCTCGGTGGTGAAAGATTCCACTTTTCTTGATCCAAGCTTAGCCAAGGATGTGAAAGATTTCTCCCTCACCATTCTAGTTCAGGTTCTATTGCATTCAATGGTTGTTTGTGGAGGCAGGGAGTATTATTAGAGGTTTTCTGCAAAGCTAGGGTGCACTGTTCTTGAGAGAGTAGTTCGATTTGCTCAGAGGTGGCTAGATCATTTTCCATCACCCTAGTGCCTTTTTGCATCATTGTTTGAGTGGATTCGTTAACCCATTTGTCCTATCACTCAGGAGAGTGTGCTTCTCTTCAGGAGGGCGCATTGTGCATAGTGGATCTGGTGAGTTGGAGTGGGAGATCACTCTCAATAGCTTGGAGGTTCATCAGAGGGTTTCTCTAAACCCCGATTTACATTTTGGCACTTGGTTTCAGTGGATTAGAGGCCATATCCTTGGTGGCTGATTTCTTGGCTTGCTACAGCCAGTGAGGGGCACATTGTGCTAGGGAGGACATCACATTTCAGCAAGGGACGAGTTGGATCTTCTATATCTGTGGTGTTCAACTTGAGGAGGCTTTTGGAAGCCTATATCTTCATCTCTCTATTGTATCTGGGAGGCATTATCAGCCATACACTCCATTCTCTTATATGTATTCCATGTTTCTCTAAACCCCAATCTACATTTTGGCACTTGGTTTCAGTGGATTAGAGGCCATATCTTTGGAGGCAGATTTCTTGGCTTGCTACAGCCAGTGAGGGGCGCATTGTGCTAGGGAGGACATCAGATTTCAGCAAGGGACGAGTTAGATTTTCTATATCTGTGGTTTTCAGCTTGAGGAGGCTTTTGTAAGCCTCTATATTCATCTCTCTATTGTATCTGGGAGGCATTATCAGCCATGCACTCCATTCTGTTATATGTATTCAATATCTGCTCCATTTGTACAAGGTCAGTTATTATTATGAATAAAATCAGATCTGAGGTATTTGTGCTATCTACTTGAGTTGCTTCTACTGTATCTTGTTGTGTACATGTTATTGGCTACAATGCTATCTTTTACTTGCTGCGAACACACAAAGAACCATCATTATAAACCCCAACGCAACTCCAGAGACTAAAATCAGCAAAGTGTTTGACAAAATACCACAACCAGAAAACACATAAAACCATAAAACTTAAAATGTTCCAAGCAGATTGAGTTGGGAACATTACATGGGCTCTTTTTAATGTTTGGACTTCTGGATGCAAGTCCTGCAATATTGTTACTTAGTGGTCGGTGATGGGGTATAGGCATTGGGTTTAGAAAATTAATGTCGAACTTAATCTGATCCTGATCCCACCAAATTCTGAATGAGGAGCCTGCTAGAGTTAGATATAACAACATGGGGATTAAAGGATAGTTTTGGGGCCTCCTTGCATTTCCCTATTTCATTCGTTTTCTATTGATATGGATATTGCTGTTGTAATATTTATGTATTTTTAGTGTTGCATGGGAGTGCTCCAGGTCTCTTGCTCCCACTCCTAGGCACTTGTAGGACCACTTCTGGGACCACACACACACACGCACGCACACACACACACACGCGCACGCACACACACACACACACATATTAATACAGAATACTCCCAGGACCAGTTTGCTCCTGCCTTTTTTTTGGGTAGGCCACTCCTACTCGCTCCCTGCTTCATTCCACGCACTGGCAACATTACATATTTCGATAATAATAATATAATAATAATATCTAATTGAATGTCACAGCCTAGCCAGATGCCAAATTGATGGATGACATTCCCTTGTTTGTGGGACAAGGGACCCCCTCTATTTGACTGCTTAGTCTATGGAGGTGTACATACCCTACCCCCCTTTGGATTCAAACTTGTGACCTCCAAGAAGGAAACATTTGATTTACATGTACAATAAAATTAATGCTTCTTTGCTTGAAGTCCAAAAGATTGCATTCAAATTTGTTTTTATATAATGCTAACTGATGCATGGATTGCAGGTTATTGCTGGGAAAGGCCATGAGACATATCAAATAGTTGGTAAACAGGAGGAGTATTTTGATGATAGAGAGGAGTGTAGAGAAGCACTACAAAAAGTTGACGCCCTTCATGCGGCTGGTATTGATACGAGTGAATTTCCTTGGCGGTAAGTTGACCTCTCTTGGGAGGTATTTGCAAATTAATAGGCATTGGAATAGAAAATATCATTAAATGATGAACCCCACAAAGTGATATACTGTATTGGAATCAGTGTATCTGTACCATTGGTTCTTCTAACATAAGTAACATTTACATTTCTTTAATTTAATACTTTCTTTCCTGGTAGATTAAACTTGAACTGAGCTTTGGTACACCTAGACAATGCAAGCGTTTCATAATAACTAGTCGAGGCCTGAAAAGATTAAAATATTGGCATATTATGTCTGAATTAGTTAATATAATTCAGCTTGTAATTTCACTGCATTGTTGGAAATAAGTACTCAATGGTTATTTACAATCTTTGTTTGCTCTTTAAGTTGAGGATGATAAGTTATTGCCTATGCTCGACTTAGGAAACATTGATCCAAATATTTTGTCAGGTTTGGCTAACAGGCTTCATCTCCCTATTACTTATGTTTTCGATGAGAATCCAATGTAAGATCAGCATATTTTTCATGAAATGCTTATTGCAAATGTAGAGTCTTATTTTAGTCCTAGGCTGTGTTATTGGAAATTCCATGTGGGTCGATTCCTGCTTAGATACTGTTTCTGAAATGAAAACAGGCGCAGAAATGTGGAAACACCTGGAGGAGTTGCATTCTGAGGTGTTTCCTTTTTGGAAACACTAAGGTGGCATTTCAGAGGCATTTCCTGCCTGATTTCAGCCATTGGAGTGTTTTTAAAGAGAAAACTGTTAACTTTTTTTGGTTTTCTTTTTCCTTTTTTGTTGTTGTACTAAAACAGAAACAAAAACCAAAAGCAATAAAGATAAAATAGAGAAGATGAAAAATTTGGCCAATGGATTCCAAAATTTCTCAAGGAATGCCATCTTTGTTTTTTTAAAGGAATATTTGGGGCTGGCTTTTTCTCTAAGTCACCAATATCCAACATAAATACATATGTAAAAGAATAACACATAAATGAAATGCTATTGACAATAATCACATAAATGAAATGACTATACAGTGAACTATATACATAAATGAAATAATGACAAAACTGAAAGAATCAAAGGAAAAAGGTTAGAGATACATTACAAGGGTGTCCCTTTGGACACCAAATGGCAGCTTTGAAGATCATTTCAAGGTGGAGCCCTCTCACTGACATTTCTAACTTTAAGTCGTCCAACTGGCTGAGATGAGTTGCTAGAAGACTTATACACTTTACCCTGTTTTCTGACGTTCTGATGTGAACTCCTTTTCCTAGTTCTCAACCACTCGATAGAATCTTCCTTGAATCCTTTCTGATAAAACTGTATTGGTGCCAAGTGAAAATATTTGAAGTTTGTTGATTTCAATTCGTCTTTAAAAGGCTTGGCATACTCTTTAATAGGGATGATATGTTGCTTATTATTATCACCATTAATTTTCTCATCATCCTTATGATCTTCTTCCAAATCTATTCCACTTTTTCCTCTTTTATTTTCCTTCTTTTTATGCTCTTCCTGTTTGTCGAAGACATCATCCTCGTCAAAACAAATATCCTCAACTTTTAAGATATATGGAATAGATGGCCCAAAAATCCTATCCAACTCTTCCTGACATCTAATTGATTCATCTGAAAGCTGGTGATTTGATGTTGGTGATGCAATGTTGAATGCCGAATCCAAATCTATTCTTGTTTATGAAGAAGTCACATCATGAGACGAACAAAGTTCGCTCACACAAGAACTATTCAAAATACTTGGAATATACCATAATAATCCATGTAGGAATAATGTATAAAATATGAATAGATAAGATGATATGAGATTGAGAATGAGGGCTCGTTTATATACCCACGCAGGGGTGCCCTTAACCTGTTGAAATAATGTAATTGCAAAGAGTATTCTTATTATTATTGTTATTTTATTCATAGGATTAATTCCCATTGTGGATTAATCATGTCGGTAATTGTATTAGGACCAAATCCCCTTTTGTGGATTGGTCAACAGACAATTATAATAGGCAGAATAAGAAGTCGACCCCAACAGTTAATTAAGAGACCTAGAAATATAATAAAGGTGGGTTTACCCACCTAGATTGAGAAGTCGGCCCTGCCAGTGAAGAGACACTTCACACGTGCCAGAACTTGTATAAATACAGGAGGCTAGCGCCTCATTTGAACACAACTCACTTGCTCAGTTTGAGAGACAAGTTCTGATCTGTTACCGGCAAAAGAGAGAGGGAGAAGAGTGGTGCATCTTTTGGAGAGGACTATTTGTATTGGTTTGAGTTATCTCTTGACATTGTATTGGCAATTTATGATAAGGAAGTTTTTGCTGGGTTTTCTTCCCCTAGAGGGTTTCCCAGGATAAATGTTGTGTCCCTTGTGAATGTGTATTTCTCAGTGATCTTGTTCTTATGTTGCTCTTATCTATTGAAATGCAAAGAACTATAATAATGGCATAAACATTAACATGGTTTCAGAGCCAACCTGAAGGAAGCATATTTCGCAAGAGAAAAACGTCACTATTGCAGTACCTGCAAATTAGGGTTTTTCAAAAGTGAAGCTTTTCAGCTCCAAAACCACCTAGAAAGTTGCGCCCTCCCCCAAGGATCATTTTGGCACTTAGAGCGCACCTTTTCAGTGGCTAGATCTCCCGGAAAGTGAAACCCTAGTTTCACAAAGTACCAGAAAACCAGAAAACCAGAGTACTAGAAGTACCAAAAGTACTAGAAAACCAGAAGCACCAGTCCAGAAATCCGCAGATCAAGTTTGAGGGGGTAAAAGTTGGATTTTCGAAATTCCGACTGCACCAGCTAACTCGCCTCAGCTCAGCGCATCTATCCCTTGGATCAGAATTTCAAAATTCGAAGTTTGAAAAATTAGGGTTTCCTCATAAAACCCTAAGTTGCAGTCTCAGAACCAGCCGCAGTTGCAGTACCAGTTGCAGTTGCAGCTGTAGAACTAGTTGCAATCACCCTTGAAATTTTCTCATGAGTTGGCAATGATTACTGCTGCTACTAGATGGAGCCACTACCTGCAAATGCTATCAGAGGTATGTACTTACATATGTTTAATGGTTAAACCCAAAGAGTATTTGCAGGAGAAGGGATCTCTTACCATAGATCCAGAAGGATTTCAAGATCCAACACATTCAGAGGAATGATGCAACCCAGGTGTGATTATTCTGATATACATCTATTTGTCATGACATTATCTTAATCAGTGTTGCATGTTGAAGCTATGATCAAATTATTAGAAGGATTAAAAGATGATCATAGAGCTTATTCTCTAACCTAACCTTCTGTCAAGATAGCATATTGTCTTAGTACAACAGACAGGTTGAAAAAAGCACTCGTTACTTGAGTGAAGGAGACCTGGAAGAAAAGCAAGCACTCATTCTTGAGGACAAGGCTCCAGGTTTGATTAAATCGAGTTGATAAGATTCAAAGGTACACATGACAAGTTGATGACTATAGTTGAGACAACAGTCTTTGTAAAGTATTATACTTGATAGCATGTGAGCATATAAAGGTAAATACTTTGCCTGATACAACTAACACCTCCTCTAGGAGAATCCTCGTGTGTTAGTTCTAGGTTGCCATGGAAGAATGCTTGGTCACAACACTATGAGAGTGTTGACCTCATTTCGTATTGTATTCCTTACCTTTAATCTTTGCTTCAGATAAATCATAAGTGATAGCTCTAAATGAGCTACTGTGATGATTGTTCGTGCTATTGCTTTATATTATCAAGAAGGATATTATTCTTGCTTGTTGTTTTGTTGACCTTGCTCCAAGTCACATGAGGAAGCTATAGCGAAGGTTGCAGAAGGCAACGTGCTAAAGGAGAGACCGTAAATGAAGCAATCATCATTGGAAGAGAAGAAGGTGACTTGCATGAGCTAAAGGGTCACTCAGAAGCTGCCATGACCCATGCCATTGAAGAATCTTGGCATAGAAGATTAGCTCACTTCAACTACAAGGCACTACCATACATATGCAAAGCTGTCACAGGTTTACCAGAACTCAAAGGTGATCAGGAAGGCATATGCAATGGATGTTTGCAAGGGAAGAACATCAAGAACCCTTTTCCAAAAAGGGACAACAAAGTAGAAGGAGTACTTGAACTCATTCATTCAAACGTGTGTGGCCCAATGCCATCATCCTCCATTAGTGGGTATGCATACTATGTATCATTTATTGATGACAATTCTCGCAAGACCTGGATATATTCCTTGAAATCTAAAGATGAAGTATTCAACAAGTTCAAGGAATTCAAAGCCTTGATAGAGAATCTTTCTGAAAGGAAGATTAAGATACTCAGGTCAAATAATGGAGGAGAATATACCTCAAAGAAGTTCGTGAACTTCTGC
>JASDQU010254340.1:3560-16084 GCA_032191745.1 Picea mariana | reverse complement strand
AACCCTTTCACTTCCCTCGAAGTATGTGGAATCCTGTCGCATGTCCACTTGATCTGAAGATCGAGGATTACTTCGGGTCTTTATCCAGAGTTCTCGTATTTTCTCCATGTCTCCCTTGGATCTGGCGGCTAATAATTACTTTGGGTGATCTGACGCTTGACATTTACTTCGGACAATCTGACGACTCTGATCTGCTTCGGCTGATCGGGCGATTGAGATTTATTTCGGATTTTCGGCTCTCCGGGCTTCGGAAATCTCAACTCTCAAACTTTGCCCCCTCCTGAGCTCACAGTATCTGACGGATCAGATTTACTTCGGGCGATCCGACGCTTGAGACTTTCTTCGAACTTATGAGATCTCAAATCTCAAACTTCAACCTTTTTCCCAAGGGATTTTATCCAAAGGCTATAATCTACTTACGCGTGTCCCCCACGGATCGACGACTACGATTCCTTTGGGACTACGAACTTCCAAATTCTCAAACTTCAACCTTATCTGGCCCCACTTGCTTTTATCTGAAGTCCTGGATCTAGTGATGCGTGGCTCACAGCAGATCAATGGCTGAGATCCTTTCGGGTCTTCAGGTTTTAGAATTCTCAAACTTCAAACCTCCCCCTCCTCACTCACTTTTTCCTCGAGCGTTTTATCTGGAGCACACCATCGATTGACGCATGTCCTCCTACATATTGACGGCTATGATTTCTTTGGTTACTAACATGTCACATCACTACATGCCTTTCAAATTGCGAGGGTGTGCATTGGCGGTTTGGAGTAACCCACTTTTCGCCCTGCAATTCTCCTTACGCTAACACATAACCCCTTAGGGAGACCGTGGTTTGGATTGCGGGACCACCTCGGGAAATTAACTCCCATGCAACTCAGTTCCCCGCAATGCCTGTTGGTTGTTGATCTCTCTCTCCAATGGGATCCGACGGTCACGACCTTAACCTTTGCTTCCTAGTCATCGGACGACCCATGTTCACCTGTCCTCCAATCCAACAATCTCAGATCTCTCCTTATCCTACAGTGGCGATTGCTCCTGAATTCAAAAGGGACGGTCATGATCCTTCGAACCCTTACAGAGGATCTATGATGATCTAAATCTCGCGTAAATTTTGCAACGCCATTCCTCCTAAGATTTTCAACTTCACAGTCAGAGTTCGATCTTGACCACGAGACTCTGACCAATAGACCCGGCCCATACCGGCCTGGTGTTTCAACCAGAATCTCTTATGTCGATCTGTAACATACCCATCCAGCCACAGGTCGGGGTATGTTATCTACAAGACCACCCTTGGACTTGTTTCTCATACCGATACATTCTTCATTTATTAAAGATGATTAAGATAAGAGAATTAACAACATGCACAGTAATATCCAGCAAGCATGCATGTTCTAAAGATTCAATTAATGATAATTAAATATACAACAGAAATACATTCATACACAGATAATAATATCACAAGGGAGAACACTTATCTTTATGAAAGATGACACCAACTAGCTGCAGACCAAGGACGTTCCACCCAACCGTAGACACCACTGCTCCAAATCTCAACAACAGTGTCACCCCCGAGCCAGGGCTATGAATCTACAAGGACGGTTCCAGAGTGAACTTTCCTTCTCAAACCAATCAGGTCTCAAGCTCTCACAGGCTTCCCAACACTCACAGAAATCCAAGTACCCAACTCTCTTCTACCTAGATTTCACCACCCAAGAGAACGGACCTCCACCTTTCTTTGCCACGCAATCCCTCAAGCAATCATTCTCCTTATTCGGGCCTCCAGTGCAACTGGTCCAAAATATCAATGTTGGAACTCTCAATACTCGCAGTTGTGAGCCATGTTGGACACAGGCCACTGCATCTCAAAGATGCAGGCCTCAAGGCACAACTGGATCACACTAGTGGCCACTACATCCAACTATCCTGTGGCTAATTATTTTGCAGTTCGGTCCCCCTTCCTGAGACCAATACGCAGGTGAGGATGGATGGAGGAGGTAGGTGAGTGCATGGGAGTGCGTGAGGGTAAGAATGAGGTAACGCAAAGGTGACGGAGCGGACAAGACAATGACCAAACCCACAATCGAACCAGGGGCGGGTTTAAGTATGTTCGTGGGGAAATCAAGAACCTCTTGGCCTCCCCAAGAAGCTCACGTAACCGATTCCCCTCTTTATGCAAAAAGGTAATTAACATAGGAATAAACACTTAGCCTCTCAAGCCCCCTCTCTTGTGGAATCATAGCCCCCTATAACTCTAGTCCTTGTCCGTCTAGCAGCCAGCGATATATTTATTATTAATGATGATCAAAACATTACATTTCTTGGGCATGCTAGCCCTTTAATAATTGTTTAGGGCACTCTGGCCTCTTAACATTGTAACAATACATTATTTAAAATGGAGGTTCAAAACCTAGAGTGTTACAACTCTTTTCTTAATTCTCACTATATTTTACCTTAACTATATATTATTATACTATTATGGTAATATTATTAACTATCGTAATACCATTATCAATAGCTACTATGATACTATATCCCTTAGCTACTATGATACTATATCCCTTAGGTATCCCTAAAAACCCTTAATGTTTACTTAGGTAAAACTACTTCTTTCTTTTATTAATACTTTTTAATATTATTTATTACACTTCTTTAAACACTATTATTATTACTAAAACCTGCTTAGTTCCTTCTCTTTGTTTCTTAGGTTAAATTATATTTTCCCCCTATATTAACAACATATTACTAACTAGTAATACTATTATTACTAATATTAATACTATTATTACTAGCAATATATTATAATACTATTATGTATTACTTACTTTTAAATCGTCTATTATAATACTATTATTACTAACAACATATTAATTATATTATTATTACTAACTATTATAATAATAATACCATTATAACTACTATGATACTATTACTAACTAGGCTTATATCCTTGAACAATAGGTTTATAATCTTTTTATCTTTTTAACTTACATTACTATATAAGTACCACATTAATTAATAATTAATAATATTACTTTTAACAAATAATAAAGGAAATAAACAACTTTATAACTAATTATACTATTGCACTAATAAATAAACTTAGGTTTATAATCTTTTTAAACTTGTGGTGCTTCATCAAAAAAGAGTTTTAGGTTTTTATAGTCTTTTAGTGTCGACATAACAACCCTAACTCTTGAGAATCGTTAGTACTTATTGTGCAGATCCACAACCCTTTACCTTCGACTCATTGTCTTGAAGATGGATCTTGGTATTGGATTCGAAACGTCGATAGAAATGACTCCCATTGTGGATAATACAAAAGAATCTATCCAAATTTCACACCACAAGAATCTCAAAACAATTTTTTGTTCTTTTTATTTATATAGGATTTTCTGTGCAAGTGAGGACTCCATGCACAAAATAACTTGCTATATTGATAGTGAATCTGCTTAATTCATTAAAAATTAGCAGATAGTCTAAATGACTTTTTTGAAAGAAAACAACCATGTTTTCTATCAAATTTTTATCTTGCACTACATCTCTAAGGTGCTTTTGTAGGCTACGTGTGTTTAATGTAGATATTTAAAAGCAGGGGTGATTTTAAGAACCCCCCCTAAATTTATATATATAATAAATGGGTGAATCCCCATGATACATAGGAAAAATTGAAGGCTATTTTATCAATAATATAATATGTATATATAATTTTTTAGCGAATCTTTTAGTCAATTATATAATATTGTAAAATCTTCGCGAATCTTTCTCTGAATTATAAAATATTGTTAAATATTGGTGAATCTTTCATTGAATTATAAAACCTTATAAAGTCTTGGTGAATTTTTGATAAAGTATAAAACCATATATAATAATAGGAAAATGTATTCATTAAATTGTAATATACTCATTTTACATATTTGGAAAAATAAATATAATTTATCCATTTTCTAGACAACGTTGCATGCATCAGGGGTTGTGTTTGTCAAGGATCTCATTGTTATGATGCCTTATGACACTGGAAGTGGACAGACAGGGCAAGAAACTCCATGTCAACAAAAAATGGTATCATACTAGATATTAGTGATGATGAATTTGAAGGACTATTGAAATCCTAGTAAAGTGCACCACTAACCACTAGTGAATTGTGTTGGATGTTAGTTATCAGATCTCTTTGAGTGGGATCTTTCTATTACATAAATCAAATCCAAAAATAGCCTAAAGGGTGGTTCCCCTTCTACTTCCCATTACAACATAAAACATGCTTGAATATTTCACCCTCTCTATTGTTTCATTATCTCCAAGTATCACCCTTGTTTTTGTGATAAAAATAGTCAACTTCTCCTTGAAGGTTGTACCCTGCCATGAGTAAAAAAAGTGAAATAATAGCTCTAGGAGTGTGTACTGTTGCCACTGGGAATAGGCCTCAAGAAATGCTTATTTCATCACAAAAAACCTTGCAATAATCTCATAATAAATCACCCTATTGATGGCATGGTTCTAGAACCTTACTTCTAGAACCTTGCTACCAATAAACTCCCCACATGCTACATCCTTTTGTTGGTTGTTCAAGTCCAATTCAGTGACAAGCATAAGGTCAACATTGAGGATGATCATGATTCTAAACTGGATATCAACAAGGATATCAACTAGAATATCTACAAGATCATCCCTTAAACATACTAATAGAAATATCTGGTGAATCACATTTTATGCTAATATCACAATGTATTTCACAAAATGAAAGAACATTGACACCATCTTCCAGAGACAGTAGAAGTACTTTATCTAGATATTCCATATCCATTGTTCTATAGATAACCATTAGCTTCTTTGCAATTACTTTTGAAAGATATACTACAAGCTTAATACTATGTTTATGCTTGTTTTCCTTTGCTACCGTATCATGATCTTTCTAAAGTAAGGTCGAGATATCATTTCTACATTTTGCAAAGTATCTAGCTAAAACCCATGTAGAAGATTTCTTATCAATTCCATTCATAGACACAATATGAATATGCAACAATTTTTGTAGACTTATGGTGTAATCTATCGCAGTGAATGGATCTATGACAATTCCTTTTGGACTGATGGGATGGGTGACTTGATGTCTCCTGAACTAGTCAACACGAACATTCAAACGAGATCCACCCTTGCATGTTTTCTACACAAAAGAATAGTATTGAAATCTATTTCCTTCTCTTGTAATTATGGAACTCTGGAACATGCCTGATGCATGAACAAGCAAAGCCATGACGAGCATGTATATGGATAATGGAACCACATTCACATGTAAAACTCATGACAGCTTCATGTTGAATGAGTCTATACAGATTACAGTAGTCATTATATGACAACCAAGCTTCAAAACCGCAGATAAATGTTTGTCCTTCCTTGGGATGATATCTACCAAATATACTTATTACAAATTTTGGAGAATCCCTAAAATACCTAGAGGGGTCTTTAGTGCTAATGGAATTAATCACATGATGTAAAATAATGTGAATGCATTCACTCCTTTTAACTAAGTTAATTAAACAGTCAATACAATAATTAATCGGACACTGAGGACAACCATATACGGTTCTCATCATCTTGCAGGTGACCATCTTTGATCCTTCTCTAGTAAGTAGATCAGTCAGACAGTTATCTTTGTCAGGTTTGTATTCTATGGAGAAATTAGACCCATGCAACCATGCGCTCCAATGCATGACACATTGTTGCCTTGTTCTAGCAGCCTTTTATTCTGCAAAATACTCTACATATGCTTAAGATCAGTATGAAGTATGAAATGGACAGGTTTAAGAAGTAACATGAATAGTTTGATGTCGCTCTTGACTGCTAGGATTTCTTTATATGATGACGTATATTTTAATTCAAGTTCTTTGAAACAACTGAAAAAGTACATGCAAGCTTCTTCTCTATGAACATGTTTTTGTAGGACAGTTGCCCAAATGACATTTGAGGCATCTGTCTCAAGAATGAATGGCATGTCCAACTTAGGAAGAGAAAGAGTCATGAGGTTCTGGATTTTTTGTTGAATAGTCTAGATGACTTTAGTCATTTTGTAGGTCCATGGTTCTAGTTTGTACTTTAATCTCATATGAAGACAGAGTACGTATGCAACCTGATTTTTATATAAGAATCTAATGTAGTTTAAAGTTTAAATGACCTAAGAATCTTTGGAGTTGAGTTTTGTCCAGGATTCTATCTGGAAACTCTACCAATACCTGAAGGACACGAGTTTGGATTTCTACTTTGCCTTCATAGATAAAAAAACCAAGAAATTCAATCTTGGTTTTCCCTATCTCCATTTTCTTCTCGGATAATGCAAGGTCGTGTCTAAAAACAACAGAGAAGAACTCCTCTAGATGTTTTTTATGCTCGTTAGTATCATAAGAACATACTAATATGTCAGCTATGTATGTTATTACAAAATCTAAAGGACTGAAAACATCCTCCATATTCTGAAATTCTGATGGAGCATTCCTCAAACCGAAAGGCAGAACAAGCCACTTACTGCCCATTAGGAACCACAAACCCTGTTTTATACTTATATGTAGGTACTATTCCAATCTGCCAGAAACCACTCTTTAGATCAAACTTGTTGAATATATGACAGTTGAACATTTTGGTAAAGAGTGTTTATTTTTAGGGTAGTGGTTACCTGATAGGCATTGATGTTGCATTCAGGGGCTTATAGTTGATCACCATCCTTGGTTTGCCACGTTTTTGTTCTGAGTCCTTGTCGACATAAACGTTGAGCAAGCCCATGGACTTCTGCTACGCTCAATGATTTTTCTTTGTGGGAGTTCTGCAATCTCCTTCTTGTAGTAGTCCATCTTAGTGGGAGACATTTGATTTCCAGAATCCTTTTGAGGAGTTCCTGAATAATTTTCTCTATATGGTAGATCCACAAATTATTGCTCTCTACTCCATAAAGCATTTGGAACCTCTGCAGTACATTGCATCATTATTTTGTCAATAGCTACTTATAAAACAGACTGGCCATTAAGATTTTCATACTTACATATCTTCTTAATCTTCATCAATTGTTCAATTGATTGAGGGATCATTTCTGGAGATGGATCCTATTGATCTGGCTTAACCCTTTCATCATATTCAAATTTCAAAGGAATCTGAATAGATTCATTCCCTACATGCAATGTAATAGTGTGTTGAGCTATAATAAAAGGTAACCAACGATTCACAAAGTCGTTCCCTAACAGAACATCACAACCCAAAATAATATGTAAGTAGTGTACATTGAATTGCTCTACCATTAAGAATGATAGGAAGTCTCTCAGCTTGATGTTTGATATATTATCAGCTCATGATTTATAGCCCTGAACCTGGTTTCATGTTGTTCCTAGAAATATCGAGGGATAACATTATACCTAGCAGATGAGATCATTGATCCCGTGTCTATTTGTGCATCTAGCTAATATAGCTTGTATAAAAAAAAAATGAAGTGATAATAATCACAAGCCTATCTTTTAATCCAAGCATTCTTATGCATTAACAATTTCTTTCAACAGAGTCATTACTTATATCTTCTCAAGGGAAAAGCTCAAGAGCTTCATCTGGAACATGTGCCAAAGCAATGGCTTCTCTTTGATGCTCTGTCCTTTCTAGTCATTCTTCTTCTCAGTCGAATATTGTAGGAGAGTTTTCTTGATCCTCTAGTAATGTTCTTATTTCCTCTTGGTCCTGAGCAATACCCTATTTTAATTCAGCCATAAGCATCATATTTTGTTGCATAGTTTCCTACAACTGAAATATCTTTGTTGCCCTTTGTCTCATATGCATCCTTGCTTGAATAGTGTTGGGATGGTATTTTTGGTAATGAGTATAGAGTGTATCCATTGACTAAGGAAAACATGAATGAGGATTCTTCTTTCTATGTGTGCGAACCTTGGGGGCTTTGGGAACAGGTTTTGACAAAGTGGCTACATCAATCACCATGTTCCACAAGCGTAGATTAGAAAGCTGAGCAGTGAGCCGAGATATGGAAGAATCATGAAACCTTTGATGGTGAAAATGATAGCGAGAGACAGAATTTTTCAAGTCGGAGGGAATGAAGACTAGCTAACAGGGCTTCTTCTGGGGGTTCACTATGGAGCATTTTAATAGATAAAAAATTAATGTCAAGAAATTCATTAGGAGAATGTGTGTCATTTTCAAAAAGAGAAGTTAAATAAGTACAAGATGAAGGATAGTATACAGTAGATTCAGAAGAATAAATCAAAGGAAAACTGAATTCAGGATCAAAGTCTAAAGGAGAATGAGAAAGAAGATCCCACTCTATTGGATCCAATGTTGCAGAAAAGACTGCTACAACCTTTTTACCAAATTTAGTCCTGGTTTTCTAGGGACACTTGGATGCCCAATGTCCTTTTTGTTTACAAATAAAACACCCACCTTCTTTCCTTTTGTTGGTTCGATGCCAGACATAGGATGTTCTTTTGCCTAGATACTCAACAGAAGGCATCTATCTCTTGTATATGTACCTTAAAGGTTTATGTTTTTTGTAGGAGTAACTGGCAAACCACTGTTTGTAGGGATGACCAAAAGTAAGTTTGAGGGAACCTATTGTAGTGTTTACTTATAAACATCTAATGATGCTTGAGTGCTTTTGCAGAGTTCTTTTGAACGCATTGCCTTTGAATTGTTCTAACAATAATATCATCCAATGATGCTAATGACTGACTGTCTACTTGCAACTTATGATCAAGCATGTATTCTTTGACAAGATCAAGAATATGACCTGGCATAGCAGCCAAATAATGGTGAATATAGGAAATGTTAGAGGAGTCAACTGCCTTGTAGAGAAGTTTATGCATTTCACACTTAAATTTATCCGAAAGGGCTAAATTATAAATTCTTTGAGACATAAATAAACTGGCATAATGTTCAGTGTCCATTGGGGCTTGGCCAAAAAACTCATGGCTTACGACTTCAACCAATGCAACAATAGTATCATAAGATTGAGTTACTTTAGTTGAATCCATACCACCAATTTTTTATCATACCTGTGAAACCCCATATTAATCGGAAAGTAAGCTCTTTCCAGGTGACTTTGTCTTTGAGAATAGATTTTTGCATGTCATCCCAGCCTTCCCATGAGGCAATTACATCAGCAAGTTGTCGAGGTGTGAGGCAATCTATGTTATTGTTAGGGCCAGAGCTAGAAATATTTGTACCAGAATAGAAGTACCAAAAAATGTATTAGCCAATCTAGGAATGTTTTTGCACTTTCACCTCTGAGCTTCCTTAAACTCAAACCAAATATGGAATCCCTGAGTCTTTGACTATCCATTTTGGTGGTTCATCTTCTTTGATGTCAACCTCTCTTCTAATTTTATGTCATATTTCTTCTTCAGAAATATAATCAGGTTCTTTGTCATGTGTTACAATTTTGGTATCATATTGTATCATGCTAGTAGTATGATTATCTTTCCATTCTTTGAAATCTACTACAAATTTATGATACCTCTATTATCTTTTGAGATTTTGACAGAGTGACTTGGGCATAAACTAGATGAATTGCATTCCTTCTGTCTAAACCTCTTATAACTTTAGAGGTGATAGCAGGATGGCTGGAGATACCTTCAAATGACTGGTCATCCTTTGGAAAAAAAGGGTAATCTCCTACAGTCGATGCAACATTGTACCCAATTGGAATTTGAAAATACAAAATGAAGGAAAGATGGTCAACAAAAAAAAAATACTGTCATCACAAAATCCATTTTTCCATAGATCAATAGATTCAAATTGCCAAGAAAGATAAAGGAAAAGGCAAGGCTAAGAAGATTTCTACAGAGGAAAGAGAAGAACAGTTTGTTGAACCTGCGGGGCATCACAATTGTCTAAGGATGTTCTCCCATAATGATATTGATTTCAATGAACATCACAATTGTCTTAAGATGTTCTCCCATAAATTATTTTAGTTTCTTTTGTCACATGCTAAATGTCCAAATGTAAAGCATTTGCTACCTCTATATATTCAAAGTCAATTTGACATGTGAATCATCATTTTAGTCTATGATAATGATAAATGATACCACTAGCCCAATGCCAAAGTGTATATTGCACATACTAATGATAGCAATGAAATAACATTCACAAAATTGAATGTCAAACTAATAGTTATAAGGCCATTATCAGCTAAGTTCACATGTGAACAACTTCAGGGGTTTGAGCCTTTTGCTGGGAGTAATTAGAAACAATGCCATGGACAACTCCAAAATTTCATTCCATATTTTATAAAAACTTTTCTTGATTTATAATTATCTGCATGTGAGAAGTGGCCCTCTAAACTTGTATTTACGAAGTCAAAAGTTTCCAAAGTCTCCAGTGAAAGGGTCAATATTTATGAAGTCGGTATTCACTAGTTCAAATATGAACAACTCGATGCTACTTGCATTGATTATGTGCTCCACTGAACATGGCAAGCATTGTAGGAGCTATACTACAAAACAACATTGCCTTTCTCCCACCCTTGGAGCATATTAATGCTCTCTCAAATAATGTTACATATTTTAGGAAAGAAATCAATATTCAAGGTGAGGTTTGGCATTTAACATGGAAATTTCAAATAAATAGGAAAGAAAAACACGTGATGCTGCTAAACTGTTCAGTGAATCTAACAGGAGACACAAAACAAAGTGATAATGCTCATTTCCATAGCATTGATAGAACAATTATAATTGATGATTTTTTCATTGAGTTATACAATCCTTTATAGAATAGCTTTGTAGATTTATAAGGAAAAAAATATACATGCTTGAGATCCTCTACATAGCACTTTGCTTCAAGAAGTAGGCCTAGATAATCTAGACCATTACTTGCAGACAAGTCAATGACCTGAATGTCCAAGAAACATAAGTGAACTTATATTTAAGAACACAAAACACTGAAGATTATAATACATGAGAAAACATATCCTCTTCCCAGAATAGGTTGATTAGATGAATAACCTACTGAATCAAAGTATTTATGCTTCAATAAGACCTGCAATATGGTTTGCAGCACTTCAATTATGGTCCCTTGTAATAAGTCTTCCAGCACAGGGCCACTCTGATTCAAAATCCTAATCAATAAATAAGAGATCATCCCCAGGACAGAGGACCTCTACAAATGCCAAGTCTATAATAGATATCAACTTTCACAGAGTGGCCCTCACTTTGTAATCATTTTAATGTGTTTCTAGGGTTGGGCTCAACACTCATTTATTATATTCCTAACCAGTTAAGACCCAACTTGTCATTATGTGAGCCCATAAATCCTCTTGGAAAGGACACCATACCTCTTGGGTTGAGTATAAATGCAGACTCAAGACTTGTTTGTAACATCAACATGAGTTATTACTCTCTTATACAAGTGACTTATTCTTTTAGCCTATGGGCATCACCAAGTTTTTGTGAACCAGGGTTTCTAATCATCTTCTTTACAACTGATCCAAAGATTATGGCTAAAGGCATTTCCCTAAGGATTGTGGATCTAGGGTTTTTGGATTTTTCTCTTTGTTTAGGGTTTCCTAAGAGGGATCACTTCAAGCATTTGATTTGGAGAATTTGTTGGCATGGAATTTTTCATTTCACCCTTTCTTGGAACTTGTCCACAATGTTGGCTTCAAGATTGGAAATTCCACAACAAAATTCCAATTGTGAGTGCAAGTGCATGCTTGTGATATGACCCAATGCCTATGAGAATCTACTCCTCAATTCAATTATATTAACCATTTGGCATTTGCATTCATATAATATAATCCTCAAACCCCAATGACAGAATACATTAATTATATGATAATGTGCACAACAAATGATTCTCTGGCACCAACAACCAAAATTATTTGGGAGCCTTGTGCATATAGCACAGACCCCAACAACAATAGCAGTCTAGATCAAAAACCACCAAAATGAAACGTCTTCATCTAGGCTTGCTAATGAAGGAAGTTGATTAATGAATAATCTAAGTAATGCCTCATTTTTTTGTTATGAAAGACTCGTTGTTCATTTTGGTTCTTAGCAATTTGCCCATGTTTTCAAAGAGCCCTTGCCCATTCAAATTGCCAAGAAAGATAAAGGAAAAGGCAAGGCTAAGCAGATTTCTACAGAGGAAAGAGAAGAACAGTTTGTTGAACCTGTAGGACATCACAGTTGTCTAAGGATGTTCTCCCATAATGATATTGATTTCAATGAACATTCAATTGAGCTAGAAGAGGTAGACAGACTTGAAGCATTGTGAAGATCAACCTTTGAACTCTGGAGTTGTTATTGTTATCCATAAAGCTCACTATTTGGGGTAAATATGCGTATATGGATAAACCAAAACTGTAGGGGCTTTCTGCTCACCAAATAAGATTATTTGGATCCAATAATAATCACAGGACACTAACATAGAATACCATTTCAAGATTCAATCATTCTAATGGTTTTGATTGGAGTCATTGTAGGTCCATAGTGTTATTAATAGTAGAGCTTTGGTTAAAATTTAATTGTGAAATTTTTCTGCTCATTTTTTT